>MJUU01059747.1:20458-38021 GCA_002080025.1 Modiolus philippinarum | reverse complement strand
TTTTTTTTGTTATTCAATTAAAATTGGTTTCCAAATAGGAATTGACTTAAACATATGGTGTTAAAATTTGTCGTTGAGCGCCATTAACAAAATGATGTCTCGACTTCAAAACTTGTGTTGAAAGTGGTCCTTGGCAAGATTTTTTTTTGTCAAAAAAGCCCAACAAAGAAATAAAGAAAAATATGATCAGACTTTTAATACAGTTGAAGATATTGGTGGTGTTCGAGTTACCAAAGTTTGAGATACTGAACTTCAACTGTACAACTTACAATGTTAGCTTGATTGTGGCAACTGAAAGTCAGGTATTATTTTTTTGTAGCTTAAAGGTGTCTGCAGGATATTATTTTCCTATTATAGAATTTTGCGAGATTTTCTTTGAAGATACATTATTGTATTGTAGTTAAAAATATATAATAAAATTTAATGGTCATCGTGCATTTAAGTTCACCTACTTGTAACAAAATGTTTTAAAAGCAATAAGGAATAAAAAAAAATAAGTGATGTAAAACTTTTTTTTTACATTTTAAATAACTATTTTGTTAAATTTCTTAATGAATGAAACCTTAATGAACAAGTGTTAGACAAAAATGGCGGAATAATACCACTGAGAAACCTTAAACATTTTGTAAATAAAAATGTCTATTATTTATAAGCAGATAAATTTGACTATTTGAAAGGGCATAAAAACCATGATTTTCCCCAAATTATGAAAATCAACAATGCCTGGGGGTCACTCAGGGTCATTTACCTTAATTTTTCCACTATTGTAAACATTTAATATAGATAGTGCCTAATGATTTATGAAGAAAAACTGCATTAATCATGCTGAATTTTATGGGTCAATTTTAAAATATATCAAAATTTGGATTTTCAAAATATGTTAAAAATTGCTTTATATGCCAATATTGGTCTTATATACAGAAAATATGATTTGAGTTGCACTTGAAAAAAAGAATGGTTAAAATATTTTAAAGCTAGGTCAATACAATAGTTGCCATTCACATGCAGATACTAGATTTTGGCCTTAGAAAAAAAACACTAATCTTTAGCATTTCACTGTCTTCGCTAGAGTGAAAATCTGTACTTTCTGTTTCCATGACAACCAGAATAATAAAATAATTTTGGTCCTCAAAATATATTTTACTCAAGGTTCTGATAGAAATACCGAATTATTAAGTCATTCTGAAGATATGCATTTCTTGGCTATATGAGATATACTTTAGTGCTTACAAAGTAAGTGAGAACCGACCCGTCAGTNCTTAAAGCAGAGTTTCAACCGTTGTAGAAACAAAAATCGTAAACACGTTTTTTGTCACATGCTCCTGGATAGTAGTTAACAATGGCAAAAAGCCGTAGGTTTTCAAAAAACGTTTTTGAAAACCTACGGCTTTTTGCCATATCAACTACTCTTATGTCCAATCCAATTGTTAAATATAGCAATAAAATAAGTTTAATCTAAAGAAAGAACAATCCATGGACAAAAGCATTCAAGGACACCACTTGAGTACTGGACAAAAAAGAAAAACGAAGACACACAGCTAGAGAATCCGTGTAAAACATTTTAGAATAACTGTAATCTCATAAATTTCAAACTTATTACCCCTTACCACAAATATTCAACACAATATATTTCATTTTATTGAAATGAGCAGCTTTAACATTGTATAAAGGTGAAAGGACATAAAATGTAAGTTAATGAACATTTAATTGGCATTTAAAGTCTCTTGGGTCTTGAATTTGATCAACTTGCAGATCATGTTCCTGATGGTGCACATCATATATTATGGGTTAAAATTATAAGGAAAATATTAATTTATCAAAGAAAAATACAAAAACAAATCAAAACAGATTATTATGGCTACGATCAGGATCTAAATTTCAAAGGAAATTAATTTCAGACCAAATCTTTTCCTACATATAATATACATGTACTTATATGGTTAAACGCTTGTGTGATGTCATGTGTCTCTTTAAGTTACAACGAATTCTAAATCTCACATTAATAGGGTTAATCACCAGTATGTATTCTCATATGTGTCTTTAAGTTACCAGATTTAGTAAACCCTTTACTACATACATCACATTTGTAAGGTTTACCATCAGTGTGTATTCTCATGTGTGTCTTCACATCACCATTCCGTCTAAATCCTTGACTACATACATCACATTTGTAAGGTTTATCATCAGTGTGTATTCTCATGTGTGTCTTCACATCACCATTCCGTCTAAATCCTTTACTACATACATCACATTTATAAGGTTTGTCACCAGTGTGTATTCTTATGTGTTTGCTATACGCACTTTTGTCAGAAAATCTTTTACTGCACACCTCACATTTATAAGGTTTATCACCTGTGTGTATTCTCATGTGTTTCTTCAAGATATCATTTCGACTAAATCCTTTTCTGCATACATCACATTTATAAGGTTTATCACCAGTGTGTATTCTCCTATGTTTGTTTAAGGAACTATTGACACTAAATCCTCTACCACATATATCACATTTATAAGGTTTGTCACCAGTGTGTATTCTCATGTGACGTTTCAAGGATGGGTTCAGACTAAATTCTTTACTACATACATTGCATTTAAAAGGTTTATCACTAGTGTGTATTGTCATGTGTGTCTTTAGGTTAGAACTCATCGTAAATCCTTTACCACATACATCACATTTATAGGGTTTCTCACCAGTGTGTATTCTCATGTGTGTCTTTAAGTGGCTAGATATACTAAATCCTTTACGACATACATCACATTTATAAGGTTTTTCACCAGTGTGTATTCTAATGTGTCTTTTCAAGAGTTCATTCTGATAAAATCCTTTGCTGCATACATCACATTTGTAAGGTTTTTCACATGTTTCACCAGTGTGTATTCTCATGTGTTTCTGTAAGGTATAATATTTATTAAACCTTTTGTTACAAATATCACATTTATAAGGTTTTTCACCAGTGTGTTTTGTCATGTGTCCCTTTAGGCCACAACTCGTAATAAATCCTTCACCACATACATTACATTTATAGGGTTTATCACCAGTATGTATTCTTATGTGTGCTTTTAAGCCGCCAGATGTACTAAATCCTTTACGACATACATCACATTTATAAGGTTTTTCACCAGTATGTATTCTCATGTGTGTCTGTAAAGTACCATTTCTAGTAAATCTTTTGCTACAAATATCACATTTATAAGGTTTTTCACCAGTGTGTGTTGTCATATGTCCCTTTAGGCTATAATTTGTAATAAATCCTCTACCACATACTTTACATTTATAGGGTTTATCACCAGTATGTATTCTTATGCGTGCTTTTAAGCTGCCAGATGTACTAAATCCTTTACTGCATACATCACATTTAAAAGATACATCACATTTAAAAGGTCTATCTCCAGTATGTATTCTCATGTGTTTATGTAAGGTACCATTTTCAGTAAATCTTTTACTACAAATATCACATTTATAAGGTTTTTCACCAGTGTTAATTCTCATGTGCCTTTTCATGCTACCACTTGTTCTTAATTATTCTTCACATTTATCACAATTATAGGGTTTATTACCACTGTGTATTGTCATGTGTGGTGTTGGGTTACCTCTCGTACCCCAGTGTGTATTTTCATTCGTCGCTTTTAAGATACCATTTGTACTAAATCACTTAACACACATATAACAATATAATGGTTTTTCACCCATGTGTTCTCATGTGTACCTTTAGGCTCCAATAATTTTTACACCCTTGTCTATAGCTACATGTACCACATTTATATGGTTTATCACCGGTATGCATTTTCGTATGACTTTTTAAGTTACGATTTGAACTATATCCTTTACTACACATATCACTTACAAAAGTTTGTACACCAGTATGTGTACTCGTTAAGTCACCAATGATTCACACTGAATCCTTTGCTGCACAGTCACTTCACATGTGTAAGGTTTATCGAAAGTATGTGTACTAATGTGTCTTGTCGGTTCAACATTCACACAAATTCCTTTCCTGCACACTTTCTATTTACATGGTTGTTTTCCCATGTTCGCCTCCATATTAATGCATTAACTTGCATATCACCAACTGCAGAAAATTGAACTTCTATGTAAATTCCTTAAATAAAACCAAAACAGACTTTTATGAAAGCCTAAACAATATTACAATTCCTATTAAAGAACACAATAGAAGACGTTCTACAAACTCGAATCCTAGGATTCTTTTTCAGTGATTTCAAATTTAAAAAGAAATGACCACCCTCCCCGGCATTTGTTCATTCAGCATACTAATTGCATCACAAGAACAGTTTTCTCTGGTGAAGAACACATCCTAAAATAAAGCCTTTACAATTTGAACTTTGATTAGAACGGACTTGAAGTAAAATTGAACAGGTTAAGTAGGCCAATGAAAAAAACTAAAGACTGACAAAGCATCTAGAAACAAAAAAAAACAAAAAACAAAAACAAAAAAATAGCAGGCGAGTAACAATGGTACCAAGTACACAGTGTGAGCTCATATTAAAAACAGACTGACTTTTGATGCTTCGGAAGCGTGATTTTGTCCTGCTCTGCATGTTGCACCCGTCACACTGACCAGAGTCAATCCATTAATCCATTAAAGAACGAAATCAAAAACAGCTACACCAAATCCGTTGCCATACTTCCGAAATCTCAAAAGAGGAACCAAAGGAAGCATCCCATCACAATCCGATCAAAAAAAAATAGTTTCTTGCTACCTTTGGCCACTCCGGGCTCTGAAAGAAAACGAGTTATGAAAAATCTTATGGTTAAGCGCTATATTAATGTCCTTTGTTTCTTCAGTATTGTACTGCTGTTGTCTTACAGTGTTGACTCTCGTTCTTTGATTTTTTTATTTTTATTTTGGACCTTTTGACCCCTTGTAGCTCGGAAACAGTAGGAGCTACGCCAAATCCGTTGACATACCTTTGAGAGCTTATATCAAGAGGAATCCAAAGAAAAAAATCCTGTTGAAATCCGATGAAAAATAAAGATTTCACATATTTAGAAACATTGCAATTTTGGCCTCTTTGACCCTTTGTAGCTCAGAAACGGTAAAAGCTACGTCAAATCTATTGACATACTGCTGACAGCTTGAAACAAGAGAAACAATAGAAAAAAAATCCCATAGAAATCCAATGAAAAATATAAATTTAAGGTGACCTGCATGTTTGAAATATTGGCCCCGTTTTGCACCTCATAACTTGGAAAGGAAACAATTTATCAAAAATCTGATAGTGCAGCGCTATGCGTATTTTTCAAAATGAATCCATTGCAGAAAACTGCATCAAAATGGAACAATTTTTTTAAATCGGAAATTCGCCCCTTTTGGACCCATTTATCTCATAAACGGTACATGCCACACAAAATCCGTTGTTATACTCCAGACAGGAAATTTAATTAGGAACACCTTGATAGAAACCCTATCAAAATCTGATACATGATAAATATTCTACAGCTAAATATGTGAAAACACCATTTTTTTCCTTTTTGGTCCCTTTTTTAAAAACGGGCGGGGCCTTAATAACCAAAACCAGCCCAAGCCTTCCGTTTGTGCCAAGGAACACTGTGTCAAAATTTCATAAGGACTGATCAGCTGGAACTTTAGTTATTGACCAAAAACAGAAGTGTCTACAGAGGACAACGACACCGGACGACGACGACGACCACAGCGCCATACCATTATACGACCTCATTTTTTTGCGTTCGTATAAACATTATGGAGCTTAAAAGATAGAACTTAAGATAAAACTAATATAAACTTGGTGTGCAGAACATGTTTTATTTTAAAGAGCGGACATAGAAGGACTGTAATAAAATCGGTCAAGATCGGAATTGGGGCATCTTTGTTAGCCAGTAACTAGAAGTTGTCTTACCTATTAAGACCATCTTAAGATCGTCTTAGACACAAAGAGTGTAACTAGAAGCTGTCTTGGAATGATTGGCAGCCCTTAAAATTGATGTATCCTTTATTTTTCAATACCATCCCTTTCCTCATACTTAAGATGATTTTCAAATATTCCTGTAACTAGAAGCCATCTCAAAGTTAAGGGTATAGGCTTGACAATCTTTGACCACCCTTTATAAATTATTGGTGTAACTAGAAACGGTCTTATTTATTAAAGCATGTCTTAACTCAAAGGTTGGTCAACACTACCCTTTGCATGCTTAAACATATAATATTGAATGTTACAATGGCCGCAGCTTGAAAGGCCGACCAAACGTACAAGCTCGTTTCCAGTTTCCCTCAAAATCACGATTGCTCTTCGATATAACGCAAGCGGAAGTTATTTTAATGATATAGGAGATGCATATGGAGTGAGCAAAGTGACCGCGCCGATTTTGGCTTTCAGTATAGATATTTTTGAATCCTTGTTCTCTGTCAGCTTTTGTAAATCTTTCGATTTCTGATTTTCACATATTGTGGTATCAGTTGGCTTAGTGGGTCCAAACAAGTTAAATTTAACAATTCACAACAAACTGGTAAACTACTGATGTTGGAGAAAAATTGAATGTAAAAAGTCTAAGTGAAGCTTACAAAAAAATAAAGGTGTAAATAAGAGGCTCTAGAGACCCAGGTCACTCACCTAGGACATAGTTACTCTAGCCACCTAAGATTGCTATGACCATCAAATAATCATAATTCAATTCAGCAGCTTGTCGCCTTACTCAACACCGAACGAGATGTAATTGTGGTAAAGCCACAAAAAGATACCCTCCACATTCCATTTTGCAGAATGCATTTACAAGTTGACTTATTAATTCAACTGTATATACATTCTGAATACATCGGCAAACGAATACCGAAGCAAGAACGAAGAAAGGGGAAATTCTAAAATCATAAATCCAAAATCACGGCAATTCACAGCAACACGAATTGAAAAATGGAATTCGGTATCTCCCCTTCAAAATTTTGAACAGCTATTATATTACTTCATGCACATCTCCAGGTAATAATTCACTAAAATCCGATGACCGATTTAGAAGGACATGCACTGTCAAGGTACCTCCACTTTTTCATTAGAAATATTTTGAACATTAAGCACATATGAAGGTTATATACTGTAACTGAGTAATATTTAACCAATATCCAATGAAAAATTAATGACGGACGGAAGGACACATAGTGCAAAAACTCCCCTAGCTATTCCAGGTGAGCTTGATTACTGAAAGGATGATTTTCGCCTTGATGCAGTAGTGCAGAGATACTGGATACGGATGCTGTACTACAAGGGGAGAAAATCAATGCACTCTCAGCTTGACAATTTTCAAGTCATTAAAAACAATAACTTTTTGATAAATTGACAAAGCTTTCCAAGAAAATAGTATGCACAACTAGACATTGTGGTCAGCAATCAAGTTTTTGTTGCAATCCTGGAAGTAGTGCCCGAAAACTAAATTTAACTATATCTTAAGTAAAAATGGGGCATAGCTATATACTAGTATGCGAGAAAAAGGTCAAGCATTCGGACATCACAATATGCATAGAAAGGCATTATTGACAACAATCCTGTGTAGTTTCTTTGCAATTGGTCTAAAGATGTAAAAGAAGTAGTGCCAATAAAATTCTGAGACAGACAGACGTCAGTTGAACAGAAAAAAACAAAAGTCCCCGTCTCAAAAGAGGGAAGTGAGACATAATTGACGAAGTACAAGTGCACTCATCGGATAAAATGCCTCCCAGCCAAGCTATGAAGTCTAAACAAAATAAGATCACATTAGTTTTTTTTTCATTGGGTCCAATGATTTTACGAAAGGATATGGAGTAAATGAACATGAGACCATAACACACATGTTAACTCCAACTGCAACTGCAATGATTTTAATGAGCTGTATGGCCATTTCGAAAATTTATTCCTCATCAGCAGCACTAGAACCCATACAGAGGGTATCAATAATTTCAAAAAATGTTAAAATGCATAAAACCAAACGATATCCGAATAATCGGTAATATCAAATATAGCTAAGGACAAAACTACGATGGTGGGAGTTAATCCTTCGGTTTTAGAATTTACATAAATTTAGATAATAGTAATTGAATATATAAACTACTAGCTGCCACATATGCTATACATTTAACCTGGATGAAATCAGTAATTTTTTAACAAGACCTTCTATACATCCTTAATTTGCTTCAGTGGTTTCGGAGGATATGGTCAAAATAAGAAAAGCAAACAGACGGACAGAAGACATATAGACGATGAGCCTCGTGTGATGGCAATAGCTTAAACTGACTTTGATGGGTTAGTCTGAGCTATTGCTATCACTTGGAATTAGTTCATATGTCCGTAGTCTGTCTAATAGACGAATTTCATATTTACGGGATGACTCCTAATTTAGCATGTTTTTGAAAGGGACGTCAATCGCTAACACCCGACATTCTGGTTTTCGGTCTCATTAGGGAAAGGACGGTCAGTAAATATTTTCTTTGGCAACGGTTACGATTTTCACTGTGGTAAGTACCCGAATAGCTTGAAATAATTTATTTAAAGACAATCGAGATATTACCCCTAGTCCAGTGATAGATACCTATGTATTCGAAATCTACTGCTGTCCCTTATTACAATGGAACCGTAAACCTGACTGTCGGGTCAGTAGGTTACTCCCCTTTGTGGAAAATGTTATAAAAACGGAGCCAAAGTCGGGATAAGAAATAAACATGAAAGTGGTCTATTCCTCTTCACATTTATCAATATACATTATCGAGTCCAAAGTAAAAGACCAAAACAATGAAACTTCACCGCTTTCTGCTTATCTTTTTTTGACTGAATGATGTACTTATTTCCTATTCATATACAATGTATAATTTTTAAAAAGAGACCACCAAAGTATTAGTTAAACCAACAGTGCTTCTACTTCCAAATTGTGCAATTGGTTTTAGCGAACACCTTTACCTACTTACTAACTGATAATCTACTAATCTATGCTGCAGAACAAAATGTAAAACTCTTATAAACTACTTACAATAACTGAAACAACGGCAGTAGAATACCGAAGGAACAAGGGAAGCGATGACTACAAAAATCGAAGTCCAAAGACATGGCAAAAACGGTAACAGATAAAAACAAAGACAAAACAAGGACGTGAGACAGCTACAATGCACAGCTACAATGCATGGAAATAAACAGATAACTAAGAACTAAGGCACTCATAGTTTGAACTCCCATGAAAACCGGGAGTGACATCAGGTGCTCTGGAAGGGTAAGCATGTCCTGCTCCGCTTAATAGTGGTCCTTTGTATTATATGAGTTTAACATTGTCACAAGATTGAAAATTGTATCTGCTCACTGTTTCAGTTTCAAAATTAAAGGCAACAAACAAATTAAACAAAATTTGGCAAACTTCAGTTATTCCAAAGTTCAGGGGAAGGAGTAGAAAGCCCTGTGTGTCACTGATATTTGATAATGATATATGGATATTAAATTGGTATCGGGTTTTTTACTGCTGATTTTTTACTAAAATGTTGATACCCACAGTATATGATATTTGATTATTTCTGGTGGATATTAAAAACTTGTTTTTTTATAATATATATCTATAGATATAAATCACACAAGTCCATCAATGATTATCAAGATGTAAAACTAATTATTTATTGTAAAATCGATATCGGAATCCACGGAATCAGCTAAGGTGGCAATAAATTTAAGAGAACTTAGGTAAAAATAAGAGGACAATACGAGAAATTAAGGACATTCGTAAGTGAGTGAAAGGTAGGCTTCTAGTTACACTCTTTTAGAAATCTTTGTATTAGCTTAAGATTCTCCTTACGAATACGGTAAGGCCATAATTAAGTTTGCTTCTAGTTACTGGCCCCTGGGTTACAATCCGCTCCTCTCCTCTTCACCATGGCAGATCAAGCCAAAGGTTCGGAGGCATATGTTTAAAATTATCTTCCTTGGAAGTAAGATTTTCAGTATGTTTTATTGTAAAAAAAAAGATCGTTTAATATGATATCTAATAATCTCAAAATTAAAAAAATATATATTTAATTTAAAGAAAATGAACCCTCAAAAGTACAGAAACATTACAGATCCTTGGAATGTTGCAAAATTAAAAACTCAATACACACTCTACTTTCAGTTTTATTGTTATTTTATATAAAATATGATTTTAGGTATTCTGATTGGATGCAGCCAAGTCTAACTGCAATCAATCAAATTAAAGGCATCAGAAATCTAGCTTGATCTGTCAAGGGTGAAGAGGAGAGAAGCGGATCGTAACCCTTGGGTAGCAAAGATGGAAGTCGGGGTGTGCACGGAAAGTGTTTCCAGCCCGAATAGTCACATCAAGGTCAAGATCATAGGTCAAATATTCTGGTACCTGCTTAAATGTCTCCCGACAAGGAAAACATACAAAATATGAAAGCCTCATCACATATCCTGCACAAAATAAACCTAATCTTCTCAATTGCAACAAAGTGGCCCCTTACATTGTTTTCTGCAGTCTGATTTATAATGCCAAAAGAAGTTAAACAAGAGTTGTCATAAGACAACATAGCTCGCCGGGGTACAGAGTCAATGTCAATGCAAATTAATCTGAAATTTACCAATTTTGTAATTGCAAACTTTCTATAAAATTTAAAACAATATGATTGAGGTCAAGGTAATATATTTGAAGTTCTCACCCTATCACTTCATGTCATGCCTCTAGAAGCAAGTACAAAATTGCCTTCCGAACAAGGTTAAGGTCAAATGTCTACAAATATGGTTCATTCCGAAAGCTTTCAATATATGCAATCACACAGCAAATATTTTAACACCCTGGCACTAAATGACTGCCCTCTGTAAAAAAAAAACGTTAAAGCTTTTACAAAAATGCCCCCAGGGCACAATCGAGGTCAAAATGTCTACAAATATGGCACCTCAAGAAAGCTCTCTTCATAACAAAGTCATGTATCAAAGACCATAGCACTTAATAAATACCCTCCAGAAGCAAAGTTTCTAAAACAAAATATTAGGTTCTCAACATAAGCAAGCCACAGACCAAGTATGAACACCCCAGCACTTAATGAATACGTTCTAGAAGCAAGGTTAAAGTTTTTAAAAAAAATGCGCTCAGGGCAAGGACATGTTTAATATGTCTACAAATATAGAACTGTCTAGTAACCTCTCATCATAAAAAGCCAGGTACCAAATATGTACGCTCTTGCACTTAATGACCACCTTCTAGAAGTAAGGTTAAACTTTTTCAAAAAATGCCCTCAGGGCAAAGTCAAGGTCAAAATGTCTACAAAATATGGTACCAAGAGAAAGCTCTAATCATATGAAAGTTACATACATTTTGTACCAAATATAAACAACCTAGCACTTAAAAACCAGCTTCTAGAAGATAAAAGTTTTTTTTTTTAATTTTAAACTGCCTTCAGGGCAAGGACAAGGTCAAAATGTCTACAAATATGGTACTCTCAGAAAGCTCACCTCAAATGCAAGTCACATACCAAATATACACTCCCTAGCACTCAATGAGTACCTTCTAGAAGCAAGGTTAATTCTTGTTTTTTTTAAGACTGCCCTTAAGGCAAGTTCAAGGTCAAAATGTCTAAAAATATGCTACCTCCAGAAAGTCTTCATCAAATGCAAGTCACATACCATATTTAAACACCCTAGCACTTAAAGTTTTTTAAAACATATCAAGCAGGCACAGCCTAAAAAGCCCACCTCGTTGCAAAGCATTGACAAAAATAAAACATGTGAGTTAACAGAAATTGACTATAATTATTTTGCTAACAGATTTATTCATATGTAAAATTAATGTCTCGGACTGCATTCAAAGCATTCATTGCAGCTGTCTTCCCAAAATGCATCATGCTTACCAATATGGTTAATGTGTGGCATGTTAGTAAGCGGGAATGAACTTTAACCATTCTACCTAACTAAGTCACTCATGCATAAAATATCGGTCAAAGACAGCAGACGAAGCATGCATTGTAGAAGTCATTCCAAAATGCATTATACATTCAAATATTGTTGATATGGGACATATCAGTAAGCGGGAATAGACTTTATCCATTCTACCTAACCAAGTCGCTCATGCGTAAAATGTAGTTCAGAGACAGCATCCGAACATGCATTGTTTTCATCCCAAAATGCATCATACATACAAATATGGTTGATTTGGGCATATCAGTAGCGGAAATGGACTTTAACCATTTTACCTAACCAAGTCGCTCATGCGTAAAATTTATCTGAAGGATGCATTGTTGTTGTCATCCCAAATTGCATCATATATAACATTATGGTTGAGGTTGGTCATGTCAGTAAGCGGGAATTTAGTTAACCATTCAACTTACCAAGTCACTCATGCGTAAAATGTAGGTCAGAGACAGCATCCGAAGCATGCATTGTTGTTGTCATCCCAAAATGCATCATACATACCAGTATGGTTGATATGGGCCATGTCACTAAGCGGGAATGGACTTTAACCATTCTACCTAACCAAGTTGCTCTTGCGTAAAATGTAGGTCAGAGACAGCATCCGAAGCATGCATTGTTGTTGTCATCCCAAAATGAATCATACATTACAGTATGGTTAATGTGGGCCATGTCAGTCAGCGTTAATGGACTTTAACCATTCAACCTAACCAAGTCGCTCATGCGTAAAATATAGGTCAGAGACAGCATCCGAAGCATGAATTTTGTTGTCATCCCAAAATGCATCATACATACCAGTATGGTTGATGTGGTCCATGTCAGTAAGCTGGAATGGACCTTAACCATTCTTCCTAACCGGACGCGGACGCAGACGCCGACGCCGACGCTAGGGGGTATCACATAAGCCCCCTCACTTCGTGAGGTGAGCTACAAATGTCCTCAGAAAAAGGTCAAGGTCAAAATGTCTGATAATATGGTCCCTCTCGAAAGCTCTTGTCATATGCAGGTCACATAAGAAATATTAACACCCTAGCTCTTCATAACCAGCTTCTAAAAGCAAGGTTAAAGTTTTTTTTTAAATTTTCCTCAGGGCAATATTAAGCTCAAAATGTCTACAAATATGGTACCTTTAGAAAGCTCTCATCATAAGGATATCACACACCATATATCAACATCCTAGCTCTTAAGATCTCTATTTCAGAAGCAAGGTTAAAGTATTTTTAAGCGGACGCCGAGCCGGTGGTATGACAATAGCTTTCTAAATATTCGTCCCGGCCAACTGAAAAGTCGTTATAATATCTCCATTTCAGAAGCTTAAGCAAGGTAACGCTGACGCCGACTCCTTGAATATAACACTCACTGCAAGGTCAAGGTCAAAATTTCTACTAATATGGTACCTTCAGAAAGCTCAATTCACAAGGAAGACACATACCAAAAATCAACATCCTAGCTATTAAGATCTCTATTTCAGAAGCAAGGTTAAAGTATTTATAAGCGGCCGCCGATGCCGGTGGTATGACAAAAGCTTTCTAAACATTCGTACCGGCCAGCTAAAAAGTCGTTAGTATATCCAAATATCCTATAAAATGTAGTCTTGGGGGATTGGTAAAACAGTAAACAAAATAATTCTAAAAGTATTTTGTATATCCTCAAAAATTTAGTCGTCTGAAAGTTAACTCTCGATATATCCAATTGTATAACATTTTCTTAACAGGCTAAATTTTGTCATGAAAATGTTTTTAAGTTTTATTCTGTTTAGTTAAGTCGTAGATATTTCCCAAAAATTTGAATTTTTCTGTGTGATTCCAGAATAGATTTTTTTTTCTTTCGAACCTTGAGCCAGTCTATATCGCTCGAGTCTAAACTAAGTTTACTCTCAAACCGGAAAATGTAGAAAAATTGTGTACTGTAAAGAAAATTTGCTTTAATTTATGAATCAGGATTGTCATCTACAGTCAATGCTGAATCATCATTATATTGACTCAGTAAGAATTCAAAGTTCTTAATTTTGATTCCAATAATATAACGCTTATTGAACTAAAATAAATAAGTTAGGAGACATATGATCCCCTTGACGTACATCTCTCTTGAAGAAATCAGAGCGATTTCTCACTTTTGAGACACAGCAATTCCTATTTTTAGCGGTGTGAGATTTCCTTGTCTTACACTAGTGCAAGACAAAAAAATCACGTGCAGTTACCCTGCAAATATCGTGTTTGCACATTAGGGTCTTATAGTGTACATATGTCCTCATTAGTGGTGAAAAGTGTATCTAATCTACGTATTATAAAATTGTTATATCATTTGAAGTAAAATTTCACAGGAAAATACGAGAAAATCGTTCTTTTAAAATATGGCGCGCTCGGGTATACATTCCTGATTTTATGACGTTGCGAAAAGGGACGTAACTCCTTGTGTAAACAGACAAAAAGGGGGCGACATTTTTGTGTGGATTTTAGTATATTTTAGGGTAAATACAGTGAGAAATAAAATCAAACACCAGTGGAAGTGCGAGACAGGAGAATCTCAGACACCCTCGGGTAAGATTTCAATCATCTCGGACTCAGCAAGCTTCGTCCGAGACTGGAAATCTTACCCTTGGGTGTCTGAGATTCTCCTGTCTCGCACTACCCCTGGTGTTAGATTCTTAATGTCTCTTATTTAATAAACAACTTCGGAGACAGATTAATTAGCGTTACGCTTGATTCTGAATCCTAATGCTAAAGTTATTTATAATGTATATATATGTATTTGTATGTTTCTTTTAATGAAATATTGCTTAAACCTAACAACCGGAAGTCAATTTTATTTGAAAACTTCTATTTTCTGAATTGTTCGTAAATTTTGTAGAAAAGGATTATCTCCCTCCATAATGCAAAGCTCCTTCCTTGGCTAATTTTTGCTTTCTATTCAGATGCTTTTTGTTATGTCACCCCAGACTTTGTCGAGGTTACATGTTGTTATTCTACGTTTCTTCTGATTATGATTATGTCGCCCCAGACGTAGTCGGGACGACATATTGTTATTCCTCCGTTTCTTATTATTATGGCTCCCAAACGAAGTTTGTGGAGACATATTGTTTTTGCTCCGTTTCTTATTATTATTATTATTATTATTATTATTATTATTATTATTCTCCTTTCCGCACAAATATTTGTCCAGAGTTTTTCTCAGAGATGGTAAGTGCTAGGGTATTGAAACTTGGTAGGAAGTTGGAACACCATCTGAAGTTGTGCATATTGTCAGGAAATTTTCAAAATGGCGCCGGTTGCCATGGAAACTGAAAAAAGGCGGGAAAATTAAAAGTGCTCCGATTTTGATGAAAATCGACACAGAGGTTGCCTATGATGTGTGGAATTGACTTCTAGTGTCAGAATTTCTAAAATGGCGACCGTTGCCATGGAAACCGAAAAAAGGCGGGAAAATTAAAAATGCTCCGATTTGGATGAAAATCGACACAGAGGTTGCCTATGATGTGTGAGATTGAATTCTGGGGTCAGAATTTCCAAAATGGCGACCGTTGCCAATTGGAAAATCTANTAGTTATTATTATTGTTCTTCCACAAATCTTGTCCGGACTATTTTGAGAGAACGGTTTGATGTAATCAAATGAAACTTGGCAGGAAGTTAGATCACCATGACGCCGAGTGCAGGCTACGAAAAAAATTTTCAAAATGGCCGCCATTTCCAAGATGGCCGCCAAAATACGTCAAAATTTCAACTTTGTTTGATTTCAACGAAAATTGATTTCTAGGTAGATTTTGACGCTGCGAACAGGATGGAAGCATCGAATTGGCTGCCAGGGGCGACATCAGCTATTGCTTGCAATTGCAAATCTAGTTATTATTATTATTATTCCAGCCAAAGTTTGTCCGGTCAATTACTCAGCAATGCATGATCAGAAGTTCATGAAACTTGACATAAAGTTGGATCACCATATGAAGATGTGCGTTGTAATATTTTTTTTTCAAAATGGCCACCATTTCCGAGATGGCCGCCAAAATACGTCAAAATTTCAACTTTGTCGGATTTCAACGAAAATTGATTTCTGGGTAGATTTTGACGCTGCAAACAAGATGGAATCATCGAATTGGCTGCCAGGGGCGACATCAGTTATTGCTTGCAATTGCAAATCTAGTTATTATTATTCTTTCTTCCAATAATTCTTGTCCAAGCGATTATTTTGAAATGACTGGATGGAATGTTTTCAAACTTTGCACAAAGTTGGACCACCATCTGAAGTTGTATGCTGTACGTTTAAAATTTTCAAAATGGCCGCCAAAATACGTCAAAATTTCAACGTTGTCCGAATTCAATTTTTGAGGCTGGGAACAAGATGGAATCACCGAAATGGGAGTCTGGGGTGACATCGGCTATTGCTTGCAATTGCAAATCTAGTTATTTTTTACCTTTCAGTTTTTAGATATCTTTGAGTATATGGTCATCCAAATATTTGGTTTCTATCTGCACTGATATAAATTGCAGAAACGACCATACGCAGACACTAAATTTGCATTAACTTCGGTACTGATTTATATGTACAAATGACCATTCTATAGAATCAAATGCATTTTTTAAATATATTACAAGTAATCCAGGAATGCCTTCATCTATGGTAATTTCCAAATGTCTAGCATAGTACCTGTGCATCCATCAATATTTCGCCCATTAAGAATCCCTTTTATGGTCTGCGAAATAGGCTTAATTCTTTAAGCAATAGCAGCAGATCCTAATTTTACATCACATTTAAGAAATGGGTTTGCATTTTTGATTCATGATAATCGTTAAGAAACTATAGGCGACATTTTAAGTTAGGATTGAAATAGGACGATCTTAAGACATCTATTTAGTTGTCCCAAAATTTAGACGAAATATCATAAGTTAGGAGAGATTCGAGAACACGGCTTAGGACAAAGACATGTCATTAGAAGGTATTAGGATATGGCTTATTCCTCAGATAGCTTCGAGAACACCACCTCAAGTCAACGGTTATTTTTCATATTTATATCTCCCCGCCTAAGAGAGGTGGGAATATATTGTTTTTACTAGTGGGTTCCGTTACTAAATTTGTTTACGCTTGTTTGCAAAAACTCACGATGTCCAAACTGTCAGGATATACCAGTTTTCATTTGATCCGTGTCCATGTACTTTTATCTGTTAATTAGTCAAACGGTTAATGAGATATTTGCTAATTAAAATTGTGACTGAAATCAGTATTTGTACTAAAATCAGCCTGAAAAGGTAAAATTTTAAATCAAACAGACGAATACAATCTAGAGAAAAGACGAATACAAGTTGTGTTGTACACAGCTTAGTTAATTAATAAACAAGATGTGTTTTGTGAAACACTTATGCCCCCGAGTAGAAGTAAAGAAGAAACATTTAGCAACTTTGAACAATGAATGTCCTTCTGACAAAATAATTTGGAGAAATGAATTCTGGTATCAACTGAAAAGTTTTATCACATCAAATGATGACACAAAATCACCCAAATGAACCCCTTCAATCATTATCCAAGCATTATTTAGAAAACAATTTTCACCCCCCCTTTTTTTTGGAACATTTATGGTCAACTCATTGTGCTCTGTCTATCAGTATTATCAGTACTTTAATTACACCAGGGATCATCAATACTGGTTCCCCAAAAGTGGAGGAATACACAGAAGAGAAGAAATGAAATAATAGATATTTT
>MJUU01059746.1:3213-41325 GCA_002080025.1 Modiolus philippinarum | reverse complement strand
AGTGTTCATCGTTTAATTTTGACCACCCACAGTTTAACACATTACAAAAAAGTACATCAAATTTTCTACGTTCAATCGCACATTTATACCAACTGAATTGTTAAAGACTGGGAAAACATTGGCTTTGGTACACGATGGTGTTTTCGTTAAAAAGAATCTTGATTTTCATAATTTGAACATGACTACATCCCAGATGCCGACAAAGTTGATAAGAACTACGTCTTAATCTGGGCAAATAGAAGTTATGTTATAAGAATTTTCATATGAAGCGACAACTTTTATCTTTTTATCAAAATTTCTTCTTTCTTTACAGTATTCTCTTGCTAATATACATCGGCAAACGAATACCGAAGCAAGCACGAGGAACGGGGGACTTATAAAATGATGAATCCTCAATCACGGCAATTCACACCCGACACGAATAGAGACAGTATGACAAGGACAAAACAAATAAACAAAAATGAACAGGAACGACACACAACTTTTAAAGCAATAGCAGTGTGAACACCTATAAAAAAATGAGGTATCATCAGGTGCTCCGGAAGGGTAAGCATGAACTGCTCCATGTGTGGCTAACTGAGTACTAACTTCAAGGTTGATACTTAATTTAATACTTCTTTCAAGAAAATGTTAAAAATGTAGGCTCTTATAGTAAAATTGACCAAAAAAGTTAAATAAAGATACAACTAGTCGAAAATTAAAATTTCAACAATGTTGCTGTCACCATTGTGTAAATTTCCGTCATCCTGGATTCAATGTTTTGTTTATTTTATAGTTATTTCTTGTGAATTAGAATGGCTAAATCTATGGACATTTTATGTGGAATATGTGAAGCTCAACATGTAACAAAATGTGCCGGTTACTGGTGTCTTGAATGTGATGAAGGCCTATGCAGCGACTGTTAAAGATATCATTGTAGATCAAAGCAACCAGAACTCTTTACGTAAAAAAGTTCAACATTTATGTCAAATATAATTCATTGCGAGGAACACCAAGCAAAATATACAAACCACTGTCAAAAGCATAATGAACTGTGTTGTCCTGTGATCATAACTTCTCTTGTCCCTTCGGTATTCTACTACCATTGAATATGTTAGAACGAAGAATTACATGTTTTACAGAACTAAGTACCATATAACAGAAAATAAAATTCAAGAAAGAAAAGTTACTAAAAGAAATGGAGAGGAAAAAAGAACAATTTGAGATGAATTTTAAGGTTATAACAGCGTACGCGTCTGACTTCCAAGCGGTTTTGGAAACAAAGAAAAAGAAAAAGAAGCTAAGACCGTATCAAGCCGTTTTGGTAAATGGAAGTCTGCAGCGAATTAATTTGACATGTACTTTTATGTACTTTGATAGTGAAGTGTATACTCATTTATGTAATATTCAATATGAAAAAAGTCCACGTGTTTGACTATAAAGCAAAACGGTCAACATACTCAAATAATACTTCGCACTCAGAATAACGCTACGTCGATTTCTGATATGCATATATCACTGATATTGCAGTTTAAATTTAATTTTCCGACAGGGAGGCGTGATGTGATTCTAAGTAATTTGTTATGCATATTCATCGTTTGTTCAAATGGGGAAATGGTATTTGGTTATACAGGAAACGAAAGATCTCTGACTGTACGCTGTATAAAGAAATTTCTGGCAGGGATGATGCTTATGATGTGCTGACCAAGTGTAACATGGCTTCCAGCGACGCTTAGTTTGAATTTAGATTATTTCTTGTGAGAACGTCTTTTTGAGATCCTCCTAATGGAAAAATACCAAACTTCAAAAAAATTGTTTCAACATTTGGACCTTATGGGAATTGCATACAAAGATTTTGTTCTAGAAAATCAAACTAAACAGGTGTGACTGGTGCTGATCTAGTATTCTTACTTTTGTGCCAAACCCTCATCCAAAATTTGGGCTAGCAGGGGTCATTTTAGCTCACCCGAGTCAGTTTGAGCTATAGCCATCACTTCCGACGCCCGCCCGTTGAACTTTTCACATTTTCATCTTCTCCTCTGAAACCACTGAAGCAAATTCAATCAAGCTTTACAGGAATGGTGTATGGTAGGTCCTTCACAAAGATTGCCATTTCGTTCCGTTCCGACAAAAACATGACCGCCACCACAGAACCTCTCTTTAACATTGGACCCTATGCGAAAATCACATTTTCATCTTCTCTTCTGACCAATGAAACAGATTCAACCAAACTTTACAGGAATGATGTATGGTTATTCCTTGCTCATTTCGTTCTGATAAAAACAAAAACAAAAAACAAAAAACAAAAATACTGCCAGCGCGGAACTTAGGTTTAAGATTAGACCCTATGGGAAAATTCACCTCTAAAATAACTGAAGCACATTGAACTAAACTTACTCTGAATTAATCTGAGAAAAACATTGCCATCGATATTGAACATAGTTAAACATTTCACCTTAAAGAAATATAACATTTTGCTGATCTACCCCGTTACCACTGAAGCCATTTCAACAAAACTGTAGCTTAACATCATTAGCAAGGATATGGCTTGTATTGGAAACTTCTTGTCAGGTGAGCGATTCAGGCTCAGTCCCCGGGCATCTAGTTAAACATTTGTTACCATTAGGTCGATGCCACTGCTGGTGGACTGTTAGTCCCCGAGGGTATTCACCAGCCCAGTAGTCAGAACTTCGATGCTGACCCGAAAGCCGATTCTATTTAAAACCTTACAATACCTATTTTTTGTAAATTTTGTTGAAACTAAGGAGTATCTCCCTCATGCAAAGCTCTGTCCTTAGCTGATTTTGGTTTCCTATTTAGATCATATTTGGTAATTTGTTCTCTATCAGTTTTTAAATATCTTTGACATTATGGTCTTCCACATGTTTAGATTTTATCTGCACTGGAGAGACATGGGTTGTCGAGGTGCGCATATGCAGAATCAAAATTCACAGTAGCTTCGGTATTTAGTTATTTGACCCTATAGAAAGAATAATCAAGGATGTTTCCATATGAAACAACTGGACTTATTAGAACCAAACTAAATAATCAATTTTAAATGCTTCCCTTCAAAACAGATATATTTCAAGTCTGTACCTTTGGAATACGTTCAAAGATTCCTTTCTGAAAACATTTGGCAAGTTGGAAATAAACTCTGGGACAAACGTTCTCTTTCAAATTGTCCTGCAAAAGTGTTCTGCAGTTCCATACCTTATCAAATTGGGAAGTAGGGGAAAAGTTAAATGTTGTATCACATAACATAAAGATTCACTTACATGCACACACACACACACACACACATATATATGGAAGGCACGGATCCAGGCAATTTGAAAAGGGGTTCCAATTAGAAGTGAAAAGAAATTTGGTCGAGCGGGGTAAGTCGCAAAAAAATTAAGGGTATTTCTAAGTAAAACATCAGCATATTAATTTAAAAAAGACATGTCCAAAAAGGGGGTTCAACCCCCGGCCCCCAATGAAACCGCCAATGTATAGCTTAAAAAGGAGACCCTTTCAAATTAGAAGTTTATTTGACTATACGCATCAGCCTTTGTCCAGGTGAAAGATACAGGCTCTAGAGAGCCTCTAGTTTGAAAAAAGTTTCTTTTCTTTTAACTACTCAAGACACACGATGTATCATTTATCATTCAAGTTTCCTACTTTTAACAGTCGTTTCGTTCCCAATTAATCAATAATAAAAGCTCTTTGAATTGAACAAACAAGAACGCGAGATACATCGACAAATGTTGCACCTGATTCTTCATTTTCTATGTTCCGTTATTTTTATGTTTGCTTATTTGGTCCAAATGCAAAATTCAAAGTTTAATTTCTCTCCATAGTACAAGGAAAATCGCTCCATAAAACAGGAAAACGCTCAATAAAACGTGGACTTCTCTCAATTAAACCAGGACGTAAACAAATGGAAAAATTGAAATGACTACAATTTTTTTTATTTAAATTTAATTGTTGCCATGTATATCTATTTGTTAATGTACATTGTGTTATTAAAAGAAAAAAAAATGTATTTTTGTTATAAATTACAACAAATCAAGTGAAATTGGTTTTTTGGAATATGGCTCGTAGTTCAACGTGACATCCAATAATATATCGTAAGTAGAAGTTAGGCTTATCCTAAGTTTTCTTCTTCGAGCGCTGTATTCTTCAATCTGTTTGTTGATGTTTTACTTAATATTCTCTCCATGAAACCATGAAACCGTTTTTGCGAGAACAAAATGCAATAATCCAATGATATATCATAAGTAGAAGGTTTGGCTTATCCTAAGTTTTCTTCTTCGAGCACTGTATTCTTCAATCTTAGAAATGCCGTCTGTTTGTTGATGTTTTACTTAATATTCTCTCCATAAAACCATGACACTCCCCCCAAAAACAGGACATTTTCTCCTAAAAAAACACCACGTCGAAGGACGACTATGTCTACTGTTAAGATGGTAATTTAAACGATTGATGTCGCTAACAGTTATAAATATTTTACGAAAGGATATGGAGTAAATGGACATGAGACCATAACACATATGTTAACGCCAACTGCTATAATTTTAATGAGCTGTATGGCCATTTACTTATTCCTCGTCAGCAGTACTAGAACCCAAACAAAGGAAATCCATAATTTCAAAAGATGTTTAAAATGCATAAAACCAAACAAAAGCCGAATAATCAGTATTATCAAATATAGCTAGGGACAAAACTACGATGAAGGGAGTTAATCCTTCGGTTTTAGAATCTACATAAATTTAGATAATAGTAATTGAACAAAGTGTACACTTGAGATATTATCTCATGCATAAGTACACCATATCTAAGAAAAATAAGGATCATACATCTCTACCACGGGGAATTGTTTTACCAACTCCACACTGCAATAAAAGACAGACTCCTGTATTAAATATTTTACGAAAGGATATGAAGTAAATTAACACGAATAAGCCTGAATTCAGCACAAAAATAATAAAAGGATATTCGACCTTTATAACAACCAACGTTTAACGACAATATATACGATGCAAATCATAAAGCTAATTCAGTTGCAACTTTAAAAAATGAACTGACAGATATTATGGACATTCTGTGATGACGTAATTCTGAAGAATCCACGGCGTCTCACAGTCGATAAAAATGGAAACGTCTATGTTATACGTCGGGCAATACTCACAATATCGTTGTAATATCACCGAACGACCCAACAACGAAGATTGATTGAAAAGCATTGCAGGAATCTAATTGAACAAGAACGGGTATTGTTTACTGAAAGCTCAAACAGATGGTTCCATCTTTATGAACAATATCGAAAATGTACAGTAAACAGCATGGTGAAAAATCAGAATTGATTGGCTTTTGAAGAAGAATTATGCTGCTGATAATTAAGTAATAAAACAACGGCAGTAGAATACCGAAGGAACAAAGCACAAGATTACACAAATCAAAGTCCAGAGACAAGGCAAAAGCAACAACACCAGAAGACGGAAGACCAAAGACACCATATGCCCATAAAACACACGAACATTACATATACAACACAAAAAACTAAAGCAGTAACAGTGTGAACTCTCAAAAAACAAAAGTGACATCAGGTGCTCCGGAAGGGTAAGCATGTCTATAGAGCAGATCAATCAGGTGCTCCGGAAGGGTAAGCATGTCTATAGTGCATATCAGGTGCTCCGGAAGGGTAAGCATGTCTATAGTGCAGATCAGGTGCTCCGGAAGGGTAAGCATGTCTATAGTGCAGATCAATCAGGTGCCCCGGAAGGGTAAGCATGTCTATAGTGCAGATCAATCAGGTGCTCTGGAAGGGTAAGCATGTCTATAGTGCAGATCAGGTGCTCCGGAAGGGTAAGCATGTCTATAGTGCAGATCAGGTGCTCCGATCAGGTGCTCCGGAAGGGTAAGCATGTATATAGTGCAGATCATGTGCTCCGGAAGGGTAAGCATGTCTATAGTGCAGATTAATCCAAAATATTTGGAAGACCATACACCAAATATTTGTAAAATCTGATAGAACACAAATAATCAAAAAGATCTAAATTGAAATCACAAGACAGCTGGGGACTGAGCTATGCAAGGGTAAGATACTCTTCAGTTTTAAGCTCATTTTCTAAAAAAAAAATAATAACTCAATATTTACCAAAACTTTCTGCATATGACTATTTCGACAACTTATGGCTCTTCAGTGCAGGTAAAACCAAAATATTTGGAAGACCATAAACTCAAAGATGTTTTAAAAACTGGCATAACAAATAACCAATTATAATCTCAACAAAAGACAAAATCAGCGAAGGACAGCTTTGTGCGAGTGACATACTCTTTGGGTTTCAACAAAATTCACAAAAAATTAGATTTTGCAAGTTTTCAAATACAATCGGCCTTCACAGGTCAGCACCGAATTACTGACTACTGGGCTGGTGAATACCCTCGGGAACTATTAGTCAAAAACAGAGGCATCGTCCAAGTGGTAATAAATAACAAAGTAAAAGTTTCTGACAACTTATGTATATAAAAAGATTAAATCAGTAGATGCTTCATTAAAGTATCCGCTGGATGTAACCTAAAAAAATTATAAAAAAAACAACCTGATGATCTGTTATCCATTTAGTGGATAAGGGTGTTAACAAAATAACAGAAACGGATTGTAAGAAATCGAAATCTAAAGGATAAACAAGACAGATGCAAACCAACGGACCAATTATAAACCAAAACGACCCTGACTTGGTTCAGATGTTCAGAGGAAACGATGGCTTAAACCGGTTTTCTGAAGCGCCAAAGTTTCCCTTCTAGTACTTTCCGATGGACCCTCAACAGCCGTGTTTCCATTGAAAGATCGCAAACAAGGAAAAAGAAATGTTTATAACTTAAAAGAATCTTGAACCATAGTTGCACCGAAACTTCAAATTTTCCCACAAGGTAATGAGATCTATTGAAGAACTTTTTCATGATTGTACAAGACTTAATTTCTTGAATCCATGATTTATAAGGCGGTCTCGAAGATAACAATCTGAAGATAAGATAAGTCCGAATAATTGATACTAGCTGTCTTGTAATGAATCAACTGTAAAGCATACACTCTGCAATCTATAGAAGTAGGTATATAACTCTCATTTTCAGGGAAATTGATAATTAAGAAATTAAAGTCGTACCCTTTCTCGTTAATGTTATTACTGAGATGACCATTTTCTTCAATTTCGAGATGTAAGTCGTTATCTCTAATTGCGGAGGATATATTAATGAGACCAATTAGCAGTTAGATATTGAAGCATCTAGCATCTATCATTCTATGAGTCTATACAAAGTAATATTTATGTTTTATGATTTGCTGGAATGCTGAAGGTATTTTTGACTATTTAAATAAAATTGACGTTTTTATGAAAACTGGTAAATGTAACAATTCTACACATGCTAATCATTTGTCACTATTTTGAAAGTTAAAGTCTTATAGTCTCTGCTACCGGAACTGGCATTTGAGATCCAAGAACATAGTCCACAATTACTTCTGGTAAATTCCATAACAGTCGAAACAGAAATCTAGCATCTTTTCCAACTATATACCTATACTTGGGATATTTTGATGTCACTGCATGTGTATATGCATCAATAACATTGTCAGTGTTTGATGACGTCAGTATATTTAGACCTCTCTTCATTAATGTACAAACTGAAAAAAAACGTGTATGAATTGTTTACAAAAATGTAAATTATATTGGAAATAATAGAGAATTGTTTATCAAATTTACAAGTATTTTAATAATGAAATTGAAAAATATATATATAACAATAAACACCTACAATGGCAAAAAAATTACAATCACAAACAACAATTTACAAGGGAACCGTTCTAAAGAACAAAAGACAAACACATCCAATGATAAATAGCTCAGTTATATCCGGACTTGGTACCGGTACTAGCAAATGCCGTCGGTATGGTTAAACCGGTTTATAGGTGATTTCAAGATGAAGAACAACAATAAAAGCGTTGTTCATTTGCTTGTTTTTTTTACCATATATTTGTAGAGATTTTGTCTCATGTGCATTTACTCCATATCCTTTCATTCACCATTATAAGTACTCAAATTTCCACTTCCTCTGTTCTGTTTTCTTATAAGTTAATAAACATACGAATAAAAACCATTAGACTACTATCTCCATGACCACAACCTTGAAAGGAAGGCAATAGGAGAAAACGTAATTTTGAAAGATTGAAAGATAGGCCAAGGGGTGCTAGCTAATTTGCAGGCCATCTCGAGAAGCCTAGTCTTATGTTAAAACACTGTCACACTACGGAAGAAAAATCAAACCTAAAACTTCCCGAGGGCTTGGAAAGAATCGTCATATATATTTCAGTAGACATTTGCAATATCAGTAAGAGCTCAGTATATGTGTAAAATTATTAGGTAAATGCATCCCTAAGCTTTTTAAATGGAATCAAGCAAAATATCCTGCCGATATCTACTATTACATTAAGAATGTAAGTAAGGTCATAGTTTTTTCTGGATTTTTTTATCAGTTTTTGGCATTTGTTAACATCATTTCCGTAAAAACCATAATAAGAAATGTCCTTAGCAAAATGATTTTTGCGAGTCACGACCAATTTAGATATCAAATGTTAATATCTTCTATAAAACTTATTAGAAGTATTTTTTAATAATATATAAAATCTGTAACTTTTTTTGTAAAAGTTTGAATGTGAAAGTAAGGTTGCGCTTATTAACCCTCTAATGCCAAAGCGTTTTTAATTGATTTTGTCGTTTTCGTTTATTTATGCAAAGTATATGCAAATGAGGTGAAGTACAGACGTTAACTAACAACAGCAGCATAAAAAACATCGGTGTGACTTGGGGGAAGAGTGATTGGGAGGAGGGAATGGGATGATGAGGGGCGGATGGAGGACTTAAGTCTGACATCCTGTTCAAAAAGTGTAATTTTTGATGAAAATTCCATCCTTTTCCTTACCATGAAACCAAACTACTAAAAGCAATGACGTCAAACACAACAGATATGGTCGAAAATTCGACATTGCTTAAGAGTGTTGACAATGAAGTATGTCACGCAGTTCGGGGTAAAAAGGACATTTTTCGTACTTTTCATCGTTTTTTAATTATAAACAAACAGGAAAAAGTTCTAAAATTACCTCTATTTTATTATCCTTGACTATAGGTATCCGATGAAAGCTTAGGCACCAAAAGTATAAGCATGTTTGCTAGATGTGTTGTTGAATGCCTTGTTGGTGTTGGTGTTGGTGCCTCCCCTGTCCAAAATCTCGCAACTTTCAATTTCGTTACTTAAAAATATTGGTCTTCAAATTGAATGTTTTTTGGTTTAACGTGTACAAAAATGATCACGTATTGTATTTATTAAATGCCCAATAATGTAAACGAAAATCTTATGGAAGACATTTAGAAGTCAGAGTCAAGTAGCCCGTATCATATTTGATACGCGATGCAATAGAAGGTTAAAGTCGTCAAGAATAGAACAGACGCGTCTAAATTGTGCCAACTGAGATATATACACTCAGTAGGATTGAGCTACAGCAACGTTACTGTCAAGAAATAGTTAAAATCAAAATAATCCCTTTTATCATAAACTGTTGTTTTTATTTTACCAGAGTCAATGATTATACAAAGATCGAGAATAGGGAAGTATTTAGAATCATTGTTTGTTTTATCAAGTTTCAGTTCTCCTGTGTGAATGATGTGGACATAATCTCAAAACTGGTGATTGCCAATAGTAAGTATATCGTCGTTGTACCTACTGTCATCATTGAAATTTGAAATAAGTTTCATGTATTTTCTCGCAAAAATCCATATTTGTTGCTTATTTGAGATACGACAATAAAGATAATCTGGTTGTGGGTAATATATATTTCAAAAAATACTATCCCAACAAATGATGATAAATATTACTTATACATTCCCTACACAGAATACTTTACATGCTTAACCCTAGTATCACAAGTGTGAATATATATACCCAGTAAAAAATAAACCCCTTACCATCTTCAATTAGATGAACATTTCGAAAAAATGATGTCTCTTTCCCCCAAAGGAAATTAAATTAACCCCACTACATTTTGACTACCCCAAAATAAAACATAATATCTCCCTTTAGATAATATTCGTTGAAAACCAGTAATGTTTCTGTAGATAGAAGTTTCTAAGACAAAATGGCGAGTATAAGTCTGTTTCCTCAGAAATACTAGTGACTAATGTCATATCTAACAGATCACTAAAAAGGCAAGGTCATAGAATTATCAACGAAAGGAGAAGTCACAAAGGTTTGTTTATTATACCTTTCAAGAAGAAAAATTCATAACAAAAAGCGTTAAATAGTGAAGAAATGTGTCTTCTACTCACTGGGACCAAAGTGCGACACGAGAATTTCCTTATTTATGTGAATGACATTTAATTGGTAAAGATTCAACTCGATTAAGTGTTTTATTTAAGTCAATGTGCACCTTATTACCTAACTTAGGCACTTTGTTGAGTCGCATCTTTACAAATTAAATGTTATTGACATACATCAGGAAATTCTCGCGTAGTATTTCTGCCCAAGTGATACGCGTTATCATGTCATGCTTAAGTTTTAGCTCTCACTATCGCTTGCATTCAAATATCGAGCAAATTTAGTATACACTGATTCAAGCATAAATGAACAAATATATTCCCCTTTCGTGAATATTTTATAATATGTAAATACCTCAACGTAGAAACATACCTGTATCTGATCGTGAAACAAAATTGTGTTGAAAAAATAATAAAATGTATTTACTTACATTCATTGCAATAATTATCTCCATAGTAACTTTTCATATCATTAGATAAAGTTGCGTATTTAGCATAAAGAGATTTTGCTATTTTGTCTGTATCTAGAATAGAAGTGGCAAATCCTCCCGGTGTTAAAATGTGTACTGTCACTCCTCTTTTGTACAATTCACGACTGAAAATACAAAATCTTGTGTCAAACAATTCAGGTACACATTTTAAATTTGACATTGAAAGATTTTTAGCAGCAGTTGACACTTCTGGTTAGCAGTTTTGGATCAGTTGACACTTCTGGTTACCCACAACTGTCAATATTCATATTTTGCTGCTGTGTCTTGCAAGTCATTTAAATGAAACATAAGTTGTCGAAATGCGCATATGCAGAAAGTAAATTCACAGTAACTTCGGTATTTAGTTATTAGAAATTAAGGTAAATTCTGGTTTAGATTAAGGTAATTCGCTCAGCTTTTGATTCGTATTTTAACATAAGCATTTCCCTATCTGTTTGACCTATGATAATCAGAAACGTTGTGTGTTTAAATGAATACGTACGTCTCTGTCACATTCGTACTTTTCCAGGACACCTCATGACCAACAGCATTATATTTGTATTTAAAGTAAGTATTTTACGAAAGGATATGGAGTAAATGGCCAGTTAAGTTCTTTGTTTTGTCCCTATAGACATTGTCTTACGTCCTTGAATCCACGTAGACATTGTCTTACGTCCCTGGATCCATGTAGATATTGTCTTACGTCCCCGGATCCATGTAGACATTGTCTTACATCCCTGAATCCACGTAGACATTGTCTTACGTCCCTGGATCCATGTAGACATTGTCTTACGTGGACTTACGTCCCTGGATCCATGTCGACATTGTCTTACGTCCTGGATCCATGTAGACATTGTCTTAAGTCCCTGGATCTATGTAGACATTGTCTTACGTCCTTGGATCCATGTAGACATTGTTTTACGTCCAAGCATCCATGCAGACATTGTCGTACGTCCCTGGATCAATGTAGACACTGTTTAACGTCCCTGGTTCCTTGTAGACATTGTCTTACGTCTCTGGATCCATGAAGACATTGTCTTACGTCCGTGGATCCATGTAGACAATGTCTTATGTCCTTGGATCTATGTAGACATTGTCTTACGTCCCTGGATCCATGTAGACATTGTCTTACGTCCCTGGATCTATGTAGATATTGTCTTACGTCCCTGGATCCATGTAGACATTGTCTGACGTGGACTTACGTCCCTGGATCCATGGCGACATTGTCTTACGTCCTGGATCAATGCAGACATTGTTTAACGTCCCTGGTTCCATGTAGACATTGTCTTACGTCTCTGGATCCATGAAGACATTGTCTTACGTCCGTGGATCCATGTAGACATTGTCTTATGTCCTTGGATCTATGTAGACATTGTCTTACGTCCCTGGATCAATGTAGACATTGTCTTACGTGGACTGACGTCCCTGGATCCATGTAGACATTGTCTTACGTCTCTGGATCTATGTAGATATTGTCTTACGTCCCTGGATCCATGTAGACATTGTCTGACGTGGACTTACATCCCTGGATCCATGGCGACATTGTCTTACGTCCTGGATCAATGTAGATATTGTATAACGTCCCTGGTTCAATGTAGACATTGTCTTACGTCTCTGAATCCATGAAGACATTGTCTTACGTCCGTGGATCCATGTAGACATTGTCTTACGTCCTTGGATCTATGTAGACATTGTCTTACGTCCCTGGATCAATGTAGACATTGTCTTACGTGGACTGACGTCCATGGATCCATGTAGACATTGTCTTACGTCCCTGGATCTATGTAGATATTGTCTTACGTCCTTGGATCCATGTAGACATTATCTTACGTGGACTTACGTTCCTGAATCCATGTAAACATTGTCTTACGGATCCAGGTAGACTTTGTCTTACGTCCCTGGATCCATGTAGACATTGTCTTACGTCCCTGGATTCATGTAGATATTGTCTTACGTCTCTGGATCTATGTAGACATTGTCTTACGTCATTGGATCCATGTAGACATTGTCTTACGTCCCAGCATCCATGCAGACATTGTCGTACGTACCTGGATCCATGTAGATATTGTCTTACGTCCCTGGTTCCATGTTGACATTGTCTTACTTCCCCGGATCCATGTAGACATTGCCTTACGTCCCTGAATCCATGTAGACATTGTCTTACGTCCGGTACAAGACGGTAAATTACCAGGCAACTTATTCTGACGTCATGCACGTCGCCTAGGAACGTCAGATGTCAAGTACCGTATGGTGGTAAACAAATCCTATTTTGAGGTTACAAATGTGAGAAAATAAATCAAACACCGTTGAAAATGCAAGATTTAGAAATCTCAGACACCCTCGGGTAAGATTTCAATGGTTCTCCGACTCGGCAAGCCGAGTCTTATTGAAATCTTAGCCTTGGGTGTCTGAGATTTTTCGATCTTGCACCTTCCCTCCTCTTGAATATGTATAATTAGGTTTGATTGTATTAGCGGACTTTTGTCAAAAATATATCAGTTTTTTAAACATTTAGTAGGATATATGATTATTATTATTAATTATATTTATCATTTTATTTATTGATATTGTATATGCATTTATTTGTTTTATTAATTTGCCTGTATGAATTTGAATTTATTTGAATGCCAATACAAGTAATACTTATTTCGACTTTTCTTTTATTTCAATCCTAGATAATTAAAGGATACGGAGTAAATGCACATGATACAAAGTCTCTACAAATACAAGGTAAAATCAAGCAAAGAAACACTGCTTTTATTGTTGTTCTTCTTGAAGTCACAATAAGGCGTTCAACAAAGAGCTTTGCTCATAACTCATAGTAAGTTCAAGACGGCCCCTAGCACCGATTTGAGCAGAATTCTTTGTATCACATTACAGGTTATAAAGCCGACATGGTCAATTATTGCGATTTAAAAGGTGCAAAATCCTCACTGTTTTTAAGACATACATGTATCTGAGCCTTCTGAATGTCGCAAGACTTCCTTTTGGCACCCCACAGTGTATCTTTAAGTTAATCAACAAAAGGGATGCCATATGGAACTTTTTTCCCAAATATCTTTAAGGTAATAGGTACGTAAATATCAAAGTTTCCGGATTTCGATGAAATTTTACATTCAAGTGCATCAAATGAAGCTGAATTCCAAGGTGAAATAATTTTTTTATGTTTGAAATATGACCAATTGAAAAATCTATCAGTTGTGTTGTTTTCATATAGAATCCATGTAAAACGTACAGAAAAATAAAATATGAAACGTCTTTAAATTGTGCGTTTATGAAAACGTATCTTACAATTTTTCTCCAAAAAGGATGTTTTAAACAATGAAATTCCCATTTTAATGATGTAAATTTTATATAGGGTCGCCGAATTAATTTCGCCGGTAGAAATAGTTGAACTACAATAGGCACGCCAATAACGGATTTTTTTTTTCGATAAAACCGCCGTCAAAATAGCGACGTGGTCGATAAAAGTTATGATTTTAGGCGTGATTTGAAAGATGAACATCTATTCAGCGATCTATACCACGAAAACGAACTCGGTGGCCCTATAAAAAAATTATATCAATAAAACAGAAATTTCTTTGGCAACATACTATCAAATTTTTCTGAAAAATTGTAGGATACAGTTTGAAACGACGATAATTTAAAGTGAAAATTAAAATTATTTTATGTTCATTCTAAATCAAATTCATAACGTTCACCGGTAGAGGTGCTTATTTACGTACCTCTCACGTTAAGTGTCGATATTCGCTTGATAGTAATGTTGTACAAACTTGCGAAGGCATAAATATTCGAAAATTGTAATTTTCTATGCTGTATATATGTACTCAATTGTTATTGATTTGTACAAAATAGTATTGATATACTATGCTTAATACGGGTTCATCTTTATGTAAAATTATCCTCGTAGCTTGTCAATAACATATAAAGCCATCTCTTGAATATCATAAAAGTCACCAGTTTGTATTCAGTATGCACAACATTCTATTTAATCGTATGTTTTCAAAAGATTTCCTGAAAGTTGACCGGGAAGAATATTCATCAGACATCAAGTTATTCTTTCATTACTGCAACCTTCCAAAACATTTCTTATTAATTTTCCCATCTAGAAACCATATTTTTTCATAGATATCGGTTAATAAAATGACAACTCTGGCCAATAGAATTTTTTCCATTACAAAATTGGACAAAATTGCTAATTTAAATTGCATTCCATATTATTTGATTGCAATGTTGCTGATGAGAGGTTACTCCTTGAAACACGTGTACAGCATAAGCAAATTTACTGTTTATTGTGCAAATTCGGTATTTTAGTATTTTAAAGCATACCGTAAAACGTCAGAGAATCCCTCAACAGCAAACTTGGATACAACATATGGAGCATTACCAGGAGTTCCTAATCTTCCATTTACACTCGTAATATTTACAATCCGCCCTTTACTCTGTATTAATAAAGGTAGAAACAACCGGGACATTTCTATAACACCAAGAGTGTTTATTTCTAAAACTGATTTGTAATCATCTCTGTTCATCCATTGTGATGGTCCAGCATGACCGAGGATACCTGCATTGTTGACCAGTGCCCAAATACCTGTAACATCAGGTAAAAATTATCCATATAAGCAATAAATTATAATGGACCAGCATTACTTCAGATATCTTCATTGTTTACTAGTGCCCAAATATCTGTAACATCAGGTAAATACAATACAAATGCAAAAATAGCTACATTTGCAATTACAAGTAATAGCCGATGTCACCCAGACAACTAATTCGATGATTCAAACTCATTCGCAACCTCAAAATCTACCTAGAAATCACTTTTCATAGAAATCAGACAAAATTAAAATTTTTACGTATTTCGGCAGCCATCTAAGAAATGGCAGCCATTTTGAAAAAAAAAATTATCCAGCTCAATTCCTTCCTCTCATCTTACTGAACATTTATTCAAAATATGAATAAGTTCTGCATGGCAGTTTCTGAGATACTGAAGCATCATTTTTTAACGTAAAAGGCCGTCAATTTTAAATACACAGCATACAGCATACAATTTCAGATGGTGGTCCAACTTTGTGCAAAGTTTAAAATCATTTCATTCAGCCATTTCAAAAAAATCGCTCGGACAAGAATTTTTGGAAGAATAAAACCATCAGAAGAAACGAAGAGTAACAACTTGTCACCCCGACAAAGTCATGGGTGACATAAAAAGTAGTGATTGCCCAGCATAACGAAGAATACTTTCATTTTTTACCTGACCCATAATACCTTTATCATCAGCTAACGACGATTAATGTAAAAAATAAATTGTAATGGAACAGCAGGAGTCAGGATACCTGCATTGTTGACCAGTGCCTAAATACTTGTAGCATCAGGTAAAGATAATAGAAACAATAAATTTTAATGTCCTAGCAATTACCCTGGATACCTGCTTGTTGACCAGTGTCCATTTACCTGTAATATCAGGTAAAGATAATATGTATAAGCAATAAATTGTAATGAACAAGCATAACCCAGGATACCTGCATTGCTGAACAGTGCCCAAATACCTGTAATAACAGGTAAACATAATATAAACATTTAATTGTGAGGGTCCAGCATAAAGTATTGACCCGGGCCAAAATACCTGTAATACCAGGAAAAGATAATATGAGCAATAAATTGTGATGGACCAGCTTTGCCCAGGATACCTGCATTGTTGAATAGTGGTCAAAACCTGTAATATCAGGAAAAGATAATATAAACAATAACCTGTAATGGACCAGCGTGACCCAAGATACCTACATTGTTACCCAGTGCCCAAATACCTGTTATATCAGGTAAAGATAGTATCAACAATAAACTGTAATGGACCAGCATGACCCTAGATACCTGCATTGTTATCCAGTGCCCAAATACCTGTTATATCAGGTAAAGATAGTATGAACAATAAACTGCAATGGACCAGCATGACCCTTGATACCTGCATTGTTACCCAGTGCCCAAATACCTGGTATATCAGGTAAAGATAGTATCAACAGTAATTGTGATGGACCAGCATGACCCAAGATACCTGCATTGTTACCCAGTGCCGTAAATACCTGGTATATCAGGTAAAGATAGTACCAACAGTAATTGTGATGGACCAGCATGACTCAGGACACTGCATTGTTGACTAGAGCCTCAAATACCTATAACACAACACACATACGTATAAAAATAAAAGTGTTGTTCCATTGAGATTTAGTCTCATGTGCATTTACTTACACATATATACTGATAATAAACGATAAACGTAGTCATTGTAGATAGCTATTTCGATAACTTGTATCTCTTCAATACAAATGAAATCAAACAGTTAAAAACCAAATTCACGATAGATTTAATTTTATGATCTAAATTTTAAATAAACTGATCTACATGTTTTTTTCCCGGATTTAACAATACCGATTTTTACATTTACCTAGATTGACTCACTTACAGTGTGATGGTTGCTATTAAAAAAGCAGGACATGCTAAATCCTTCGGACCACCTGATGTAACTCTCTTTTTATGAGAGTTCACACTGTCAGTGTTTTGGTTCTATGTGTTCTCTTGATAAATTTTAGTTTTGTCTTCGTTCGTTGTGTTTGTGGTGCCAATCTATCCTTGTCCATGTTTGAATACTTAAGAGATTACAAAAGCTTTTCAAAATGTTTGAGGGTAAGAAAAGTAACACGTACCATGGATGGGTTGACACTTCTCAAGTATGATATTTATTTAGAGTTGGCTAACCAATAAAACACACTAATGACTATTTTTATCTTTTTAGATTTCACTGTATCGAATATTTATTAGTCGCTTTCTCATCTCTTTCGGACTCCCTTGTTTCTTTTTGGACATTATTGACTCTGGTAAAATAAAAACTAAAATACAAATGTATATGATAAAAGGGGTGATTTTGATTTCTCTATTACTAATTTCCCTTTCCTTGACGGTGACATTCCTCTAGTAGCTCCATTCTACGGGATCTATATTTCTCAACTAGTACGGTTCTACTCTTGACGCTTTTAATGAACGTAATCTCACTATCACTGCCAAACACCAAGGTTACAGATTTCATAAGTTGTTGAACACTTTTAAGAAGTTTTATAATATACAAATATAGCCTTTGAATGAGGTCGATACGATTTTATATCGACCTTGAAAAAGCATACCGATCGAGAATAAAATCCGAGGTCGATATAACATCGTATCGACCTCATACACAGACTATAATGCTATATTATTAATTTACAGAAACACCAAATAGGTCATTGTTATCTGTTATCTAAATATTTAAATGTAAAATACTAGTATAATTGAAATATTTAGAAAATTGATATGTTTAAAAATCAAAGTACTATAATATAGTAATATTGTATGTAATACAAAATTTACTATTAGAATATATATTTACATGCAAATAAATTAAATAAGATATTAATGTTCCTATTAGAAACATTCATATGAACATGCAATATGTAGTACTATTTTAAGTAACATGCGATATAACTTTTTGGTACTGTTTTCTAGTCAATCTCTAAAAATATAGGGAGTCATGTGATTTTTTCTCCACTAATCAAATTCCTCAAACGATATCAAATTAATAATATTAGATATGATAATTTGATATCTTAATATGGTGTTACTTGCAAACAGCTTATTACTATGGGCATTACTAATCCTCGTTTTTACGGAAATGTTGTTAAAAAGTGCAAAGATCCAGAAAAACTTGGACGTAACTTACATTCTTTACGTAATAGGGGATATCGACAAGATACTCTGCTTGCATCAGTAAAATCAGCTTTGAGATCTAGTGACCTGAAAATTTTACACACAAACTGGCCTCTCACTGATACTGCCGATGTCTACTGAAATATTTGATGATTCTTGACCAAACCTTTCGAGAAGTTTAGAGTCTGATTTTTCTCCCGTAGTGCGACAGTATCTTACCAGCAGACTAGGCTCCCTGAGCTAGCCGGCAGTTTAGCGGCAAGCACCCCTTGACCCATCTTTCAAAATTACGTATCGTCATTTTCTCTCCTTTCAAGATTGTGGTCATGGAGTTAGTAGTCTACCTGTATTGGGTTTTATACGTATGTTTATGATAGTATAGGGAAACGGGACACGGTTTGGGTACTCATAAACCGGTATAACCCTACCGCTGGATTTTGCTAGTTCCGGTACCAAGTCCGGCTGTCCCGATTTCCTATCGTTGTTTACGTTTTGTCTTTTGTCTTATGTCTTGTGTTTTGCCTTTTTAGTTCCCTGGCAGATTGTGGCATGTGATTGTAATTTTTAGCCATTGTACATGTAGATGTTTCCTGTTATCCCATCTTTTACATAGATACATGAATGCCAGGGCTGCTTATTAATGGTCAGTCTCACTTCTTACACCTTTCCCTGTCTTAAAAGACTGGTCATTTTTGTGTGATTTCTATATAACGTCGAGATTATGATGGGTCGGTATACTTCGCCTTTTCTTTGTATTTAATACCCTAATTGTGTACAATCTTTTATTCAAAAAAAGTTATTGTACTCGTTAAGAGCTCACCTTTATCTTTAGGCAGGTCATTTTGTACAGTTTCAAGTGCTGCTAATATGCTCTCTGTTTTAGAAACATCTAGTTGAATTGTTTTAACTTTTGATGAAGTTTCTTTATCTAACTGCTGCATGCCCTGTTGAGTTAAGCATCCAGCATACACATGGAAACCAAGGACATCTAATCTTTTAGTTAACATATTTCCAAATCCTGTATCACAACCAGTTATTACAACATATCTGTTTCTATAATTACCAACTGTTTGTAGACTACAATACCAACGGTATGAAATCCAAATTACCGCCACCATTGATAGGCATATGAAGAACATATTTCATTTCTGGAAATCAAGTGAAATTGTCATTTTAAAGTTTGATATATAAAAGTTATTGTGATACCTATTTGCTAATAGACACGGATGACTGTCTTTCAAATCATGATGAAACAAGGAATTCGGATCGAATAATAATAGTTTTCATAACGAGAAAGAATTGTATATCGATGGGTATCAAGTAGAGTTATGTAATTTCAAAATATAATAAACGAGCATTTGGCGAGTATATTATATTGGAAATTACATAATGAGAGTTGATATCCAGCGATATACAATTCTTTCGAGTTGTTAAAACTATTTCTCTCATGATTTTCATAATATTTAGTGCCGTTCTGCTGTTTTTGTTTCAAAAAAGAACATCGTTGCTAGGTAACGTTAATCACGGTCAACGAGATTTCACAGTGGTCCAATGAAAACGTCGAAAAAATAATAGCACATCACGCGTGATGTGTTATTACTTGGCGCTCGACCAATGAAATTCCTGTAAAAGCGATTCAACAAGTTCATATCTAACTCCAACTTCAAAGTCGCGTTATGTACCACAAATTACTTTTCGTGCAAGGAATAGATAATAAGCGTGCATCATAAGAGAAAACATTTTAAGAATGTTAATGAGTGGAGTGATTCGACATATCATGTGTAACATTTTAGAAATTGTGCAAATATACTCCAAAATCCAACAAAATTAAATAATACAACTAAAAACAAAAACTGTCATTTACAAATAATGTGGAAAAAAAAACCTGTTTACTCCTTACTTTTGTTTAATATCTGAACCAGTAGGATTTTGTTTGATTTTAAATGATTGGTATGCAGTTGTGTTGCTTTAACTAGCAGATGGGGAAACTTTATCTTATTCTCAGTATTAAGATGTTTTAAACAAGCGGTGAGAATATAATGCCACTTTAAGATTACATACACAAGAAAGAACTTTATTACTTAAATTAAATGCACAACATATACAGCATTTATCACTACTATGTTGAGTTTTATATGGCATCTTTAATTTTTAATGCGCATATGCAGAATTTAAATTCACAGTAACTTCGGTATTTTGTTGTTTGGTAAACAACAGCAGTAGAATACCGAAGGAACAAAGGAGCGGTATTTACAAAAAATCGAAGTCAAAAGACATGGCCAAAACGAGGACACAGAAAGCAATGACGTTAGACACAGAAAACAATGACGCAAGAGAGATAAAAAGTAAAGAAATAAAAATCACAATATTCAAAACCAAGGCACCCACAGTGTGAACTCCCAGAGTGACATCATGTGCTCCGGAAGGGTAAGCATGTCCTTCTCTGTTAACAGCACCGATCACACTGTCAATGAGGAATATGATTGGTTAATGTCATTTTCTAACCTTGAGAAAAAACCAATTAAAATCCATGTTACATGTAACTTATCTAACCCTCAAACAGTACAAAGGATGAATTTTGAAAATCAGATTTAGTATTCAAACATGGACAAGGACAGATCGGTACCACAAACATAAATAACGACGACAAAACTAAATGTAAAAAAGATAACACAAAAACTGAAGCACTGATAGTGTGACATCCCATAAAAACCAAGAGAAACATCAGGTGGTCTTGAAAGGTAAGCTCTGTTAACAGCATCTGTTACACTATAAGTGAGTCAATCTAGGAAAATGTCAAAATCGGTAGTCAAATCCGGGAAGACGTAAACCTAGCTGGGAAAAGATAAAAAGAAGATGGGATTTTGTTGTACATAGTGTAATTTGAATAGAATTCACCATCATGCTTTTCCCGATTGGTGTCGCTGTTGCACTATCAGGTAGTTCGCGGGAAAACTGGTATTTCACGCATGTTCAAATATTGTTCTTCGTGCGTGAATTTTCCCGATATCACGACGTCACAAAACAAAACCTGATAGTGCAGTGGTGACACCATACGGGACAAAATATGGAAGGTGCATTCCATTGATCAATTATACTATTATTCTCACTGTGATACCAAGGGCTGTGGGACGAAAATAATACCTTTTTAGTACTTAATGGAATTTGTTTTCTTTTTATTTTTTGGTTAACCAAATGAAATTTAAAAAAAATCTGAAAAAGTATCTCCTTTCTGCATCAACTCATCATAATGTTGATCTGCTAGATGTTTATTTTCAAATGTCATGGATGTTGTTTCGCTCTAGGGCTTCAGTTGTTTTGAATGTTGTTTTGTTCTATTGCTTCAATTGTTTGGAATGTTGTTACACTCTAGGGCTTCATTTGTTTTGAATGTTGATTCGCTCTAGGGCTTCAATTGTTTTGAATGTTGATTCGCTCTAGGGCTTCAATTGTTTTGAATGTTGTTTTGCTCTAGGACTTCAATTGTTTTGAATGTTGTTTCGCTCTAGGGCTTCAACTGTTTTGAATGTTGTTTCGCTGTAGGGCTTCAATTGTTTTTAATACTATCAGTAACCGTAGGTATCACCAACCTAAACATTTTGGTTTTGGTTTTTGCTCAAAATAAAAAGTAAAGACATTTAATAAAGTTGAGGAATATTTGCCCTCAGCTTACAGAGCATTTGCCTTTCGGTACCTTAATTTATCTCTTCTCTGTCAGTATTTTCATAGGTTCAACTGATTTTTGGTCTCGGAAGTATAGATTTGTTTTATATCTGATTTTTATCCGCAAAGAAGGGACGTTATTTGTTGAAATCATGTTTTTTTTTTAATTCAGCATTTAGCTTTTTTGTCTTCTTCATCTGTTGTTCAAACGGGCCAGGGTATTATATTGATCCATCGAAAAACGATACTCTAGATTTATAATATGCAGAAATGCTTGGGTAAAGAATTATCTTTGACAAACATATTTTTGTCTGTTGCAAAGATATATGAAAGCCTGAGAACAAAATTTCCAGATATTTAGGAATCGGAACATATAACAATCTCTCTTAACGAAGACAACAGCAGTAGAATACCTAAGGAACAAAGCGAAATATACATGAATCAAAGTCCAGAGACAGGGCAAAAACAAGAGCACCAGATGCGGAAGACCAAAGACACAACATGCCCACAAAACTTATGAACATTACATATACAACACAAAAAACTAAAGCACTAACAGTGTGAACTCTCAAAAAAACAGAGTGACATCAGGTGCTCCGGAAGGGTAGCATTTCCTGCTCTGTATACAGCATCGGATGTTGATTGTTGTTCTTCCTTCTGATAAATAAATTTGTACGTAACAAAATATCTAACAGATTTGGGCGAAAATTTAATACTTCATGTTTTGTAGTTATTTGCTCATCGATAATTCCAACGAAATCACGATTGTAATGCTACATTTCGAAGTGTGAGCTTTAAGCCAAATGAAAATTAATGCCTTGGACTAGTATGCAAACTGGTTACGGATGCCAGATGAGGTTCATCAGGAGTAAATCTTGACACTTTTCCACACAAATTATAATCTCCATAACAGAAAATACTCTTTCACAGAGTTATCAAAAATCATTTTCCTCGAACACGCAGTAAAGTCTTAAACATATCAATTTCAAATTAGATGCACTTACAGCTCTCCGTACATATTTTTTCATTTTGACCTTTATATTTTTAAATTGCCTTATTTTGGGTTTTTTATTTTGTATTCATTAAGCTTACAACAAAGAAATTGATAGAAATCAGTTTAAAGTCATAAATAAACATAAATACTTACAGGTGACTGATAACAGTGAATATTTACTAAAATTGTACAAAAGTCTATGTTTTACTTTATCTTTATAACTCGTGACAATATCTGTGTTATCGTAATTTTTCCAGTTCGTAAAACTAAATATAAATCACAAAGTTTTTTTAACATGAAATCATAACATTGTGATGGACATTTATGTGACAACATAAGTCACAGCTTGATGCTGCAACCTCAAATTTAGTAATACCTTGAAAACTATCCAAAATCTTATAAACAGACTTCTTGTAGAAAATACAACGTCAAAATTCAATTAGAAAATAATAGAAAACTCCTTCCTACAATGGCTGAAGTTTTATTTTGTGTAATTTGAAAGGCTACTAAGTGACCATGCTAATTTTCATCCTCCTAGTTACATAAGAACATATTAATATTGACCACATGATAGTGTGACTATGCTTAGTGGCGTTCAATTATACTTCCTGGTTGTCTTAACATGGACAAATTTATTTGATTATGGAGTAGTTTCTCATATTTTTGTCCTGTAATAGAACAGGTAAATACTTTTGAATAATTATATTACCCACAAAAACCCTTCATCATCTGTGAATCTGTGATAGTGCATTTTTAAAAATGCAAACTTACACCAACACCACACTTTTAAATCTCTCGACCACTTTAAAAACAATTAAAAGTTCTTACTTACATTATTTTGATATTCTTTGTGCAACTTTATGAACCAGTATGTGCACCTGGTCGCTTGATATGTGCCAATGGTCATGCTTCAGAAAAAAAAAATAACATATGGCAAGCCATGTTGATATTTTTGTGTGCATTACAAGATTTGGGTTCTTTTGTAATAATTTAATTTATTGTTGCTTAAATACTCAATAAACTGTGGACACATGATATGTCTTACCCACCCCTTGCATCGCTGAAATTTGCACACTGGTTTACTGCAGCAGCCATAAAATTGAAATATAAATCTTCCTCTTTGTTAACAATTTCCTTAAAAAATAATGTGATCACTCATGAAAGACTGAGGGGCCAGGGCCCCAAACTGGGCATGAAATCAGAATGAACTCCTCAAGACGAAACTGCATGTGAAATATCAAGTGCCTAGGACTGTAACAATAGTTAACAGTGCTCTAAGAACTATGTTTACAACTTATAAATAGTAACTGCACAGATAATTAGTATACACTGTTTCCCACAATGCTACTCTATGATCAGACAAAAAAATAAATGTCGATGTTGTAGCTGACTTATTTTAATATGCATCCATGCAATTTTGTTACTAAATATATGGTGTCAGGTATTTGAGAAACAGAATGATAAACTAGTCCGACGTCTGGACAAATTTATGGTAGTAAATATTGCAAATTAATATTGAAAATACTCTCCCAAGCATACCACGTGGCAGGTCCTTTGTTTCATTTTGTAAACAACAATGGATAAATTGCGTGTCCCTGAGAAATTTAACTTAGATGCAAGAAATCTTGCTGACGAATGGAAGAAATGGAAAGAAGAGCTTACTCTTTACACTGACCTTAAAGTAAGTGACAATGATGAGGTTGCAAAAGTGAAATTGTTCCTGTATTTAATCGACACAAGGGGGGGATCTATAAAACGATGAACTTTGAACAAGAACTTGAAAATAGAACACTTGATTGTCCTTGGAAGCTTTTGACAAATACTGCAATCCCAAACGCAATGAAAATGTTGAGAGATATAGATTTAATCGTAAAGATCAAGGCCCTGATGAAAATCTTGACAAATATGTGACAGAATTGAAAATTCTTGCATCTACTTGCAATTATGGAACCCTTCATGATTCATTGATAAGATACAGGTAAATATGTGGTAAACGCGACTCTGTGTTAAGAGAAAGGTTACTTCGTACCCCTGATTTAGACCTTGAGAAAAGTTTGCAACTGTGCAGGGCATCTGCGTTATCAAATGAAAGAATAAAAACTCTTGAAGCACCACCATCAACAAATGAAATACATGCTTTATAACAGAAAAGTCAAAGATATTCCATTTCTAGAGCCCGACCAAAACAAAATCAATATAAGCAAATTTTGTACAATAAGCCAATTTCAAAGTGCTGTAAGTACTATGGTAAGAGTCATAACTTATTGTCCTGCATGCGCATGTGGCAAGAAATGTAGAAAATGTGGCAAGTTAAATCATTTTGAGGTAATGTGTAAGTCAGCTACAGGTCAGAAAGTGAAAGCAGTATCAGATGAAGAATATGAAAGCAATGTTTTCTTTGAGATACATACTGTAACTTCAGGTAATATTAACTCTGAAATAGCAAACAGACAAGACATGTTTTTGCAACAATGAACATCATAAGTAACAAAGCAACAAGCAACAAGATTTCAGCCAAATAGTGGAGCTACTTGCAATGTAATCACCACGAAATGGTGACAATTATGACAATAAATTATGAAAATATCAAATCTGTTCAGCAAGGAGCACTTGTAACAATCCCTTTAAATAAGCAACAGGTTTTGGAAGACTATGCTGATGTTTTCGAGGGAACTGGAAAGTTGGAAGTCAAATACCATTTAGAAATTGATGAAAATGTATAACCAGTAGTGCACCCACCTCGTATGGTTCCGGCGATAAAAGATCGTCTTCATGAAGAATTAAAAAGACTAACCAGTCTTGAAATTATCACGTCTGTAACAATACCTACTCCTTATGTGTCAAGTTTAGTGACTGTTGTAAAATCTGATAAACTGCGCATCTGTTTAGACCCTAAGAACCTGAATCAAGGGTTGAAAAGAAGTCACTATCCGTTACCTACAATGGAAGATCTTTTGCCAGACTTGAAAAATGCGCGCATTCTTAGTGTAGTAGACGCTAAGAATGGCTTTTGGCACGTTGAATTGGACGATGAAAGCTCGTATATCACTACTTTTAACACGCCTTTTGGAAGGTACCGTTGGCTTAGAATGTCATTCGGAATTTCATCGGCACCAGAAGAATATCAAAGGAGACAAAACCAAGCAATTGAAGGTCTTCCTGGTGTCCGAAGTATTATTGATGATATTCTAATTTTTGGAGAAGGGCATACTGATGAGGAAGCGATTAAAGATCACGATGTTAAATTTAGAGCTCTAATGGAAAGATGCCGTGTAAGAAATTTGAAATTGAATAAAGACAAACTGAAACTGAAACTTAAAGAGGTCAAGTTCATTGGACATATGATTACAAACGAAGGTTTGAAACCTGATCCTGAAAAGATCAAAGCAGTGATGGATATCCCGAAACCCACCGATGTGTCTGGAGTTCGCCGAATCATTGGCTTTGTGACATATCTAAGTAAGTTTCTGCCGAAACTGAGTGACATTTGTGAACCGCTTCGAAAGTTGACATTAAAAGAACCAGAATTTGCATGGTAAGAGAACCATGATGCTGCACTTGATCGTATCAAAGAAATTGTGACATCAGAACCACTCTTGAGTTATTACAATCCAAATATGGAATTGACACTTCAGTGTGATGCATCTGAATCTGGTCTTCGTGCCGCGATCATGCAAAAAAATCACCCGATTACATATGCCAGCGTAGCGCTTTCGGACACTGAAACAAGATATGCACAAATTGAAAAAGAACTTCTTGCAGTGATATTTGGACTAGAAAAATGTCACCAGTATACGTATCGACGTACAGTGAGGGTCATATCTGATCATAATCCACTGGAAAGCATAATGTAGAAACCTATCAATGCTGCACCGAAACGGCTACAGCGCATGCTACTGAGACTTCAAAAATATGGTATACAATTACAGTACAATCCGGGAAAAGAAATGTATTTGGCCGATACATTAAGTCGTGCATATCTACCAAGTGACAAACAGGAAATTGATACTACAGAATTTGAAATTATCATTGCTATCCACGACATGCCGATATCTAGCGAAAGAATTGCAAGAACATATTGAAGCAGATGAGACATTACAAGAAGTAATGAATACAATCCAACATGGATGGCCAGAAATCAAGAGCGATGTTTCATTTCACGTTTCTGTTTATTTTGACATTCGAGATGAATTAACTGTACAAAATGGACTTATTGTCAAGGGTAACCGAATTGTTATACCAAAGACCTTTCGAAAATTAATGATGGAAAGCATTCATGCGAGTCACATTGGAATTGAAGACTGCTTGTGCCGAGCAAGAAAAATTTAGTTTGGCGGGCTATGAATTCCGAAATTAAAGATTACATTCAGCGCTGGAACAGATCTAATGCCATTTCAAAATAGAAACTTTCTTGTAACTGCGGACTACTACTCTAATTTTTGGGAAGTTGATTATCTAGACGACATGAAATCAGAGACAATTATTCATAAATTAAGATAACAATTTGCTCGATATGGTATTCCAGATGAGTGCGTCTCCGACAATGGACCTGTATTTTCAAGTGATAAATTAAAGTCATTCAGCAGAAAGTGGGATTTCAAACACACTACTTCATCACCGTTATACCCACAAAGCAACGGAATGGTAGAACATGCAGTTCAAACTGTAAAGAACTTAATGCGAAAAGCAACACATTCAAGATCTGATCCATATATGGCAATTTTGGATTTCCGCAACACTCCAACGCAAGGATTTATCACCAGTCCAGCACAAAGTCTCATGAACCGTAGCACTAAGACTTTATTATCAACTAAAACTGCTCTACTTCAACCGAATTCACTCAATCAGCACAACATTAGAAAGGACATAGACAATGCCAAATAACGTCAGGAAAAATACTATAACCGTGAAACAAAAGAACTTGATGAATTAAACAATGGAGACATAGCGCGTATTCACCGAATCCAGGATACAATGAGTGGAGAAAAGGGACAATTAAAGAGAAAGTAAATATAAGATCTTATGACATTGACATTGGAAACCGAATAATCCGCAGGAACAGAAGAAAATCACATGCAGAGCCAGCAAATGATCCGCAACACAATCTGGATACTGATATTGATGAACTTGTAACAAATAAATAAAAAAATAAACCGACAACAGAAAATTCTGAACATCAAAATATCACAAATTCAGTACCAAATGTCGAGTCAACTTCTCCACAAACAGTAACAAGATCAGGAAGAGTGGTACATAGACCGAAATATCTTAATAATTATGTCAGATATTGAGAGTTCACACTGTGCTCTGGGGCAGAATAATCCCCGTGTGTTTTCTGGAACCCCTGGGTTCCTCTGTAAATACCGTATAGCGGGTATTTTTAGCGGGTGTAAATTTTGGCGTTTTTTAGGTAAAAATGTATGGTAAAAATTTTGGTGGTTCTTATTTTGGCGCTGATGTCAGTTTCCCGGAACCCATTTCGAACTATATCAGGGTTATTTTTTATATGTTGGAACATTTGAACGATCCATTTCGGGGACAACGGCTTCAATCTAGTCAGAGACAAATCAACGGGTTTGATAAGATCGGATACATTTTCACTGTTCCCGGCATTTTTCTCACTTTCATTCAATTGTTTTACGATTCCGTTTGAGTACCATCCTGCAAAGGACTGACGGAGATGATTTTTAACAGCTTTCTGTACGTTCACATCTAACGGCTGGAGCCTGTCTGTACAAATAGCAGGTACAAACATTTTCAGTTAGAAAATCCAGAAAGTAGAACTAGTGTAGTCGTTTTGAGATGTGATCACACTGTGAAAATGGGCCATGATAATACGCGTGTGTTCTCAGAGAACATATAATTCTCATTATTGTGTTTAGCTTAGTTTAAAATATAGTCGTTTTATATACTCATCAAATTTGAATTATGTTGACAATGATACACTGTAATTGGACTAAATTTTTTTTATAAGCACTCTAACTCAAAAGACATTGAATTGATTTTAATAATAATTACATTTTTAAGTTTTTTAGATGTTTGAATTTTTAACGTTAATTTCAATTTTAATTTAAAGTTAAGAACTTTCTTTAAAAAAGAAGGGATGTAACAATAGTTAACAGTGCTCTAAGAACTGTGATTTCTTATCTATGTTTACAACTTATAGATAGTAACTGCACAGATAATTAGTATACACTGTTTCCCACAATGCTACTCTATGATGACAAACAATATGTTGATGATGTAAATAAATGTCGATGCTGTAGTTGCCTTTTTTGCATCCATGCAATTGTTAAAGACTACTGGTGCAGGCTGTACAAACTGCTTCCTAAAGACTTAAGGGGATACGATACAGTAAAGATCCTGAACTGATTTTTTCGTGAAATTTTCAAATAAAGTCAATTTAAATATGCTCTTTCCAAATCTGCAAAGAAAAATATACCTTCATGATTTCGTTTTCGAGATAATTGCGATTCAAAATTGCCCATTTTCCAAAATATTGCCTAAAAATTATATTTTTACAACAATATGTAAAATGTCATAACTTTTGAACGAATGATGCTAATTGCTTCCGGTTTTTTGCTACAGTTTCCTGAGATATTTCTAAAGAAAGTAAGTATACATTTAAAAACAAAATTTTAGCATGTGTGGTTCGAAATTGACATTTATGTTCATATTTACAGAAAAAAAACGTTCATTTCTTGTAAGTAAAATTTCACATAGAAAAAAATTGTGAACTGATTTTTTCTTTATAATTCCCAGAGATCTCCGTGAAACATCACTCTACCAAAATTCGTTTTGAAAAATGGGGGTCCATGTGCTTAATTTAAAGCTACAGAGAGAAAACTGGCATTTTTTATCGCTACAAATGAGTATTCCCGGTTTTGGCGCGAAATGACGTTACATTATATTTTGCTTGGAAAAACGTCGTAAACTTATGTTTTCTCGCTTATTAGTGTTGCGAAAAATAGGACAGAATTTAATTTCATTAAACAGGAAATAAAAGACATCAAACAGAGCAGAGAATTGATCCTGTGATTAATGATTACTTGCGTCTGAAGATATTCACAAAGATCAGTCGAATACGACTCGACCCTTCTAGCGACTTTGTAATGATTTCCCTCATGTCGCTGTTCAAGTATATAGATCAATATAGAGTGACCAATTCCCTGGTTTCACCTATCGACCTTTTATGAAAAAAAAATCAGAATTCATTGTATGTTGTGTTGGTTTAATTTAAGGGGTTGGGTAGGAGGGTTTTGATCCCGATTTCCCCCAAAAAGAATGTACGATTCCCCCAGTCATCCCGAAAAATAAAATTGACCGAATTCCGTTCCTGATAATTGTTTTTTCCCGAATTCTCTGTGAAATAACTGGCCTTTCCTGTTGTCCGGAAAAAGATCATACCGACCCTCATTTAAAGTTAAATAATTATCATGCATATTGTCGTGATAATGCCTCTTCAATATCATACTCGCGCCTATTATTTGATAATACATTGTCACAGCATTTTGTATTTAACCCGTGAAAGTATTGTGATATAAAAAACCGATTTTCACGGGATTTTTAATTGAATTTTCAAAGGATCCCCTGAAAATTCAAATCGTAAAACTCCGTGAAATTGCACTGAAGATTGATTCTATTGTAAACGATGCCGTTGGAAAAATGATTCTATTTGAAACGATGCCGAAAGGAGATTTTTGCTTTCAGGTTTCAATTTGAGAAGTATGTCGAATCTTGAGTTGCCACATTCCCTATTTCGTCATGAGCAATTCATATTTAACCACATTGGTTTTATTATAGATTTATTTTACATGCTTTTCTTGCTTCGGTATTCGTTTGCCGATGTATTCACAGACATTAATCTGTCCGCAATTCGCGAAGTCCGGTGATTTATGACGTCGCGCTCTAATCTGTGACGTCGCGAAAACAACATTCCAGATCCGGCGATGTTATTATCTGCCCTTGGTACTGTATCGTATCCCCTTAAAGTGATCGCTCATGCGTGACTAAGGGGCCAGGGCCACCATCTGGGCGTGGAATCGGTATGTACTCCCCAAGACGCAACTGCATGTCCAATATCAAGTGCCTAGGACTACTGGTATAGGCTGTACAAACTGCTTGCTAAAAACTGTAAGGATCTTTCATTCGTGACTAAGGGGCCAGATCCACCATCTGGCCGTGGAATTGGTATTTACTCCCCAAGACGCAACTGCATGTCAAATATCAAGTGCCTATGACTAAGTCAACAGTGGAATACAGGTTGAAAAAAAATACAGGTAAAAAAAAAATATATAAAAAAAAGTTTTTTTTTCTTTTTTTTTAACCTGTATTCCACTGTTGACTTATCAGCCATTTTTGTTTCTCTTCCACGGCCCCTTGAAGACATTAATGAATGTCGATGATCTTGGCCAATCCCTACCTCTGTCTACTTGTTTTTCAATCTTTTAGATTTTGACGTGTGTATATATTTTTTGTTTTACCTTTTATCGCAGTTCGACAAGAATTTTAACTCGCTTGTTTAAGTAGGAATTTGAGTTATACCCAAAATAATGCAACTGCACATCAAATACTATGGACCTACAACTAACTAAGCTTGTTAATTCACAATAGTTTGCAATTGTTGACGCCGCCGCCGCCACCGGAAACGCTATATCTAAGTCTCGCCTTCGCGACTTTTTGTTAAGGGCGAAACAAAAATAGAACTGTTTTTGCGGAAAATCCGTTTGTGCCGTCACGTAAACAACATCATTTGGTTTATTTGAAATAAAACTAAACTTTTTAATCAATCAGAAAACGTATTATATTCAAAATTGAATTGTAAAGATAAATTCATGCTTTTTCCTAAGCTGTATCATCGTAAGGACCAATTGGTATTATAAGCATAATTCACATGAGTCATAAAATTGAATGGATAATAGGAAAAACGGTGGCGAAAATACAGTTACATGCAGCAATGTACCAAGAAACTGCATGAGAACAAAACTAAGACAAAAGACAAACGTAAGCAACGATAGGAACTCATAAGACTATATTAAATAATATAGACAACAAGTTTAGAGGTAAAGATTTTAAAATATTCCATGAAAAAATAAAAACAAATGAAAAGAATAAAATAAAATACAAGCTAAAAAAGAATTGAAAAAAGTCTCATAACTATTTAAAAAAGCATGCCATAAGTCACTACAAACACATAGTGAGTGTCATGTTGACAACCCTATGCCCCAGTTATTCTGGCACACACACTTTTTTATTTTATTTTTTTTTTTTTGTATGGCACAATTTTTCTATTCTTTGTAATATGTTTTTATTGGTGCCATCTTTTCAAAATATATCGTAGAAATATATTATGGTGTTTAAATATCCATTATTGTTATTCTTTTTGTTAAACTGGTGTATTTTTATTGTAATTCGGCATGGATATCTAGCATTTCGCAACTTATGCTCATTGTTTACATTTTCGATCATTGGAATGTGACCCGACGTGACCTCCGTATGCAAATTTGTTTACTTTCTTGTAACGACCTCGTTCTTTATATATATGCATTGCTATTCTATTTCAGGAATATGGACACTATTGTTATTACTAACTTATTGTAAAATGTTGCTTTGTATGATAAATATCGTAGATAAAGATAAGTTTTATGAACTGTTCATTTACGGTCAAATACTGGGTCACAACGATAGTCGATTCCGACAGCATGTTTTGTGAATTTTTACCTTTTTTATTCCATGTCACACTTTCACTAGGTTATTCCCACTTTCCGGATGTATTCCATGATCGATCCATGCCGAAGCCCAACATATCACCAAATGTGCCGATCACTGGTGTCCTGAATGTGAGGAAGGTTTATGTATCGAGTGTCAAAGGCAACATAGTATTTCAAGGTCAAGTAAAAGTCATGGAATTATTTCTTTAGAAAATTACAAAAGCTGCCGTCATTTATCGCGAACATAAGTCAGCAATGCAAGGAACACGAGGCAAGATACACGAACTACTGCCAACAGCATGATCAACTGTGTTGTCCTGTCTGTGTATTTGTAAATCACCGGAAATGTGAAGAGTTATTGGCTATCAAAAACAAAATAATCAGCTTTGTTTGACAACATGACACAAAGTATAGGCGATATGAAAGTCAACATAGAAAACATGACTCAGGATGGGAAGGAAAACCTTGCAAAAATCCAAAAACAGAGACAAAAAATTAATGCAGAAATTAAACATAAACGGGAGAAAATAAATTCTCATTTGGATACTTTAGAACACCAAATCACTATAGAATTAAATACGGCCGAACAGAAAATAAAAGCAGAAATAGAAAAGTTATTGACGGAACTGTTTCAGAGAAGAGAAGGGATAGATAAGCTTGACAAGAACTTGAAGGCTATCAAAGATTATGCGTCCGACCTACAAACATTTTTTGGAAGTAAAATAATGGAAAATGAAGTTGAAAACGAAGAAACCCACATTAAGTCGTTTGTCTCAAATGGAAATCTGCAGCAAGTTGACTTGATATGTAAGTTTAATACAGAATTGTCTGATGTTTTATGTAGTTTGTCTTCAATAGGTTCTGTAAATATTGAAAAAAGGTCCACCGTCTGTGATTATAAAACATAAAGACCAACATGCTCAAATAATGCTGAAAAATTGTTCTAAGTCGATAAATGATATAACACTAAAATCCGAAATTAATGTTCCGGCAGGTAAACGGGAAAATCGGTTGCGTGGTTGTGTTGTATCTCCAGATGGAAAAATCGTATTTGCAGACTCTGATAACAAACGGTTGGTAGTTCTTAACTCTAATGGCACCTTTGATAGAGAGTTTTCTGTTCCTGAGCCATGTGACTTAACTTTGGTTGATGACCAAATGATTGCCATAACATCAAAGTGGAATCAAAACAATTAATTTTGAAATGGGGAAAATTGAAAAGGAATTTGAAAATGGTGACTTCTGCTATGGAATAACATATACGAATGGATCTCTTATCTTCTGTCAAGCATTAAGATGTATCCAGAAGATAGATATTTCCAGTGGTATTAGTTCAGGGATTACTAATGAAATATTAAAAGAGCATTTAAAAGAGCATGTGACCCCTAGACGTTTTGTTTTGGGTCGTTTTAACCTGGATATGGGATGTTGTCTCCTTGACATTTACCCCATTTCCTTTCTTTTTCATATTGGACTTTTATAAACACGTTTGAAGATAAAATATATCACTCAAATCACACCACAAATACAGTTACAGCATTCAAAATGAATGGGAATGTGTTATGGTCATTCCGTGATGATAAACTTTTGACGGATCAGCGTTTTCTTACAGTGGACAACATTGGAAATGTTTATGTTGCGTCTTCAAATACACACAATATCGTTGTGATATCATCCGACGGTAAACATGCAAGACCTCTACCTAGTCCCCAAGATGGAAAGAAGTATATCCAGGGAATCTATTTTGACAGAAGTAGAAACGTTTTAATAAGAGTGCAACACAAAGGGGAAATCTATATATACAATATATTAAACTTTCCAGAAATATCTCTTCATAACAAGATATAAAACACGGTGTCAAGAAAGGTTGTAAAGTTTCGCGTTTTTTTTTTTGCCCATTTGTTTTTAAAGCCGTAACATATACCTCTGTTGATAAGCTGTTAGTCACCAAACAAGTTGTCCGGTACTTTGGTCTCTCAAAACCTGCCATTTTGAATGGTGTTCTTAGCTTATTTTGGCTTTTTATTGAGACCATGTGAGCTTATTCAATCACTTTCCGTCCATCGTTCGTCGGTCAACAATTTAAAGAATCTTACCCTCTAAAACTGCTATGCCAATACTAACCAAACTTGGCATGAATCATCACCAGGGTATGTACATTTCTAAGTCCGTAGACCAATCAACTTGGCCGCTGTTGCTGAAAAAAGAACATAGGGAATTGCTGTTTTTTTAATAACTCAAAAACCATTACATGTATCAAAAATCTTATATGGATCAAAATGATCAGCATGATGAGATCTACATACCCTGAATTTTGGATAATATCCGATAACTTTTCTTGGAGTTCTTGTCCTTTTACCTTTTTAGTTTTTTTTTTTACTTTTCGCCTCATATATTGAAAATGATAAAAGATAGAGGTGAAGTTTAAATTACAAAAGCGGGGAAATGCATTCAAAGATCTCCTCTGAAAACGCTGAAACAATGAAACAATTTTGATCAAATTTGAACATAAAAGTCCTTTAGTCGTCTCCTTAAAGGTTTGTGATTTTAATGTTACCACCGCATTCAAGATTGCCTTTAGCTGTGATCAAAGTTTAAATTAGACTCTATGGGAAATGCTTTGGAAAATCTTCTCATCTTAAACCACTTGAACAATTTGGATTAAATTTAAAAATAACAATCCTTCAGTTTTCCCTTTTAAAGCTTTTGATTGTTATATTTCTACCTCATCCAAGATGTGAGGAACTAGGTTGACATAGGACCCTATGGGGTATTCATTTAAAGATATTCTCCTCTGGAATAAATTTAACATTTTTTTTACTAAATTTGATGATATAAACTCCTTTGGTTATCCCTCTCGAAGTTGTAATTTTTTGTGTTCCTATCTAATCCCATATGGCTGCCTGTGAGGAATAGGACCCTTATTGGGAATGCGTTTAAAGATCTTCTCCCCTGGAACAACTTAAAATGTTGACAAGATTTGATCTCAATATTCCTTGGATGTTCCCCTTTTTGAATTTTTATGTTTCTTCCTCATCTTAGATGGCCACCAATGTTTTAATATCTTCTCAGAAATTGTAACATCTGATGAACTTATCTATATATTATAAATAGTAGTGGATGATCTTCTTGTAACAATGAAAAAAAAGTGAACAGGTAACCCAAACGAAAATAAGGTGGAATCAAGTGATGTTAACAACTCATAAATAGATCATGATTTGAAGATGGTTTATTAGTGAGAAAATTTCACATGCAAATGAGCTAATAACATAGTTATGCAAATGAAGTAACAAATCATAAATAACATAGGAAACGGCATACTAAGAAATCATTAATAACTCAGTAACAACATAGTTAATAACTCAGTAACAACATAGAAAAACTGAATAACAACTCATAAATAGAACATGATTTGAAGATGGTTTATTAGTGAGAAAATTTCACATGCAAATGAGCTAATAACATAGTTATGCAAATGAAGTAACAAATCATAAATAACATAGGAAACGGCATACTAAGAAATCATTAATAACTCAGTAACAACATAGAAAAACTGAATGAATATCAATTACTTTGAACCAGATAAAGAAAATGCATTTGCAAATAATGTCCAAAACTTATAGGCTTGATAAACAGTACTGAATTATTAACAACAATTTTGTTTTCTGATATAAAAACCCTTAACACATGCAAGGTACCCCCAATTGTTGAACAGAATAAAAAATCATCTGAATAAAGTCAATCATCTTCATATCATCGAAACATTTTTAGCAGTCATGTTTACAGGCATGATGTATAAGATTGTTAAGGTGTCTCAGTAGTATTATTCCGCCATTTTTGTCTAATAATTGTTCATTTAGGTTTCATTCATTAAGAAAATTAACAAAATAATTATTTAAAATGAAAAGAAAGTTCAATTTATATTCCTAATCCTTTTTATGACATTTTGGGTACAAAAACATGAGCTAAAAGATATGAGCTTTAAACCTGTTGCTGGATTTACAGAACACAGAAATTATTCAAGGGAGATAATTTGACAAAATATTTTAACAAAGATATCACTAGAGAAATTAATATTTTGCAATTTTTCTATATTTTTTCAACGGTGACCCCTAATTTTTATTTTTTATACGTAAACTACATAATGATAATCAAACACATGCAAAGTATGAAAAAATTCTATAATAGATTTTTCAAACTATCCTCTTATAGGATCATTTTCCATATCATTTCTATGTAAAATCCTGAAATTTTCAATTTCAGATTTTGCGCTTAAATGCCCGGTGACCCCCAAATTTTATTTTACATTTTGAACAATAATACAATTATGTTTCTACATAGAAAATTTTACAAAATTCTGTAATAGGAAATTAATACCCTGCAGACACCTTAATTGCCAAAAAATGAATGCTCCTCTGTAGACCTATACAAGTTCATTTTTTTTAATTATTCGATTTAAATGTATTTAAATTGTGCTTGCCCTATATTTAAAAATAAAATATGAAATAATTACTTACCTGAAGCTGCATATATCTACCCACAACGCAAGAAAATATGTTTACCTCCATTTCTTTCTGTCAACATTTGAATTTTGTGTAAAAGCAGAGGGACCTATATCATTAATTTGATTGGTTGGAAATTTCAAAACAAGTAATAAAGTTGCTTACAACAAATCATTAATAACATAGTTTTCCAGCATTGAAGAAGTTAACAAATCAGTAACAACATACTTTTAGATTAGATTCAAAGTTAATATCTCACTAACAACATAGTATTCTACAATTAAAAAGTTAACAAACCATTAATAACATAGTTTCAGCTAAAAGGAAATGTTAACAAATCATAAATAACATAGTTTTGAAGAAAGTCAAAGTTAAAGAATCAGTAATAACATAGTTTCCTGATAGGAAAAAGACAACAAATCACTGATAACATAGTTTTACTGGGGAAAAAAGATAACAAATCACAAATAAACCATTTGCATTCTAACAAATGTGAAATAGATCAGTTGAGGTGAATTTGCATAACTATGCCCTTTATGATTTGGTAAACAAGTGAGTAACAAATCATGTTAATATCATAGTATTTCTATGTTATTCATGACTTATTAATGATTTATTTATGATTTGTTAGAATAAAATTTTGTTTGGGTAAGCGATACAGCTTCATGTGAGCCTCTAGTGAGGTTATTTGTCCTCTATCAGATTTAACGAAGTGTT
>MJUU01059745.1:25060-36836 GCA_002080025.1 Modiolus philippinarum | reverse complement strand
AATCGGAAAAGATTGATTTGGTTTTTGTTCATCCTCTTTTTATACACCCCTTCGAGACGATATAGGTTGTATGGTGGAACTTAGTTCATCAAGGTAAGAGTGATAAGATTGGGAGGAAAATTTTATCACCTAGTCCAAAAAATCAAGGAAGTGGATGCATTGATACATACACATTTGCTGGATTTTAACTCAGAGCAGTGTCATTACATCTTTAAATCTTCCCCCTTTTATTAGAATATTATGACTTGCAGTTGTTTATTATAAAGGGATGAACGATACAGTTCTAATGATCAGAGTTTGGAGCTCATTCCCTGCTTCAGATGTTGTAATATATAAATATATTTCAAAATATGTCCATCTTCTAGTACTTCTTACTTCTAACTTCTTACTCCTAACTTCTTACTTCTTACTTCTTACTTCGATGTTGCAATCCGGAAAGGCTACGCTGACTTCTGTATTAATATTGTCAATGTTAGGACTGAAGTTTCATTATATTATTCCTCTAGTTTATGACTAATATGCAAAGGCAATAAAAAGTGATTGATTGATGATGGATCGGATGGCGTTGAACGTCTTTATTTCAACATTTCAGCCAAAATCCAAGACGAGAACAAATTTATCAACGTGATTAGATTAATGATGAATGTAATGTACATACTAGGGACTGTTGCAAGGATTCCTTAATTTTGTGTGTAATAAGCGATTTGTTTTATTTGCATCATGTCCAATAAAAATAACGGGTAAAGGTGTGCATTAACCTTTAATACATAGATTCATTTTCAGTGGATTTAGATACATACAGGTTCCAAGTTTTATGGATAATATCCTTTTAGAGAAGATTACTGAAAGAACCTCACATTCGTTTTAGAATTTTTCAAAAATCAGCATTAAAATCTACCCCTCCTGGAATACTAGGCAAGTAAAGGGATGTACCATAAATTTAAAGGATGAAAGTTGGGTGTTCATTCCCTGCTCTACATACTCAGTGTCGTATATCTTTCAAAATATTTCTAACATCTTGCTTCTTACTTCTAACTTCTTACTTCTAACTTCTTACTTCTTGCTTCTTACTTCGATTTTGCAATCCGGAAAGGTAGCCTTTCCGGATTGCAACACTGATTTCGGTATTAATATTGTCAATGTTCTGACTGAGGTTTCATTATATTATTCCTCTAGTTTATGAGTAATTGCAAAAGCAATAAAAATTAATTGATGGGTCGAATGGCGTTTACCGTCCTAATTTCAACATTTCTGCCAAAATCCAAGACGAGAACAGGTTGATCAAGACATCAGGGTGAAGGGGGAGTCAGCCTCGCAACATACTACGGGACTGTTGCAAGGATTCTTTAACGTGAACGGTCCTGGATTTTTGTATGTAATAAGCGATGTGTTTATTTGCATTATGTCTAATAAAAATAGTGGGTAAAGGTTTGCATTTAGAAATATAAACTTATTCAATTTTCAATAACAAATTGTAGATACAGAAAATGGTGTTCAGCTTGCATTGGCCCCCAACTCTATAATCCCGAAAAAGAGTTTTAATTAATCTTTTTTTTTAGCTCGCCTGACCCGTCCGTCCGTTAATTGTTCACATTTTGATCATCTCCTCTGAAACCAATTAAACAATTCAAGCAAACTTAACAAGAATAATCGGTATTGAAGGCGATTAACAAAAACTGCTCATTCCGTTCTGATCCAACACAAAACATACCTGCCAGCGAGGAACATAGTTTAACATTGGACCCTATTGAAAAAACATCATTTTCGTCATCTGCTCAGAACTTATGGAAGCAAATTCAACCAAACTATACTGGAATGATGTCGTATGGATATATGGAAGTTCCTTTACAAATGTACAAGGCTTGCACAAGGATTGCACATTTCGTTCCGATCTGACAAAAAACATGGCCGCCTGTGCTTAACATATTCATGCAAAGAAATCAATACACTTCTTAAATCAAAAGCCCCCCTCTAACTTGCCACGATTAAGACAGAACGTTGCCATGGAAACATAAATTTTCTGTACAATTACCCCCCCCCCCCCCCCCCCAGCGTTTTCCATTTTCCCAGATTGATTTTGCATTCAAAAATCTGTTCTCGTCTTGAATTAAAGTTGAAATATTTCGCTAGTTGGACGATAGACACCGTTTAATCGGTTGGTCAATTTTTCTTGCTTTCGCAAAGTCCTATTAGACATGTTACGAAAGATGTATATGAATAAGCTTATGCCGATGAAATGTTGAAGTGTAACATAACAGTGTGGGAATCAATTCAGTAAATAAAAAGCAGAATTCATGCGTTTCAGGAAATTTAAATTCTCAGTCAATTCGAAATGTCCGTCAACCAATATTATTATATCAACGGCAAACGAAGTTTGGAAGGTATAGAGGTTTCAGCATGTCTGTCTGTCCTTCTATCCGTCCGTCCACACATAGGGTACTACTTTTGTGGAGTTAACTCCTCTTGCAGGTCTACATTGAGAGACAAGAAATTTTTGCAGGGTTTTTCTACATAAATTGAACATGTGCACCTCTTACTTTGGTTGCATTTTATGAATGTTTGGCGATTTTACAGAATACTTTCCTGACAATTTTTGATTTATCGGATTTTAAAGGTAGTTGAACTTAGTCATCTTTCAACAATATAGGCTGGGCACCCGTTTTGTTAATCAACTCCCCTCACATCGTTTAACGCATTGGTCTAAAACTTTGCAAATTGTTTCTAACTACATTGAAGATGTGCACTTTCTATTTTGGTGGCTTTCTGTAATTTTTTCGGAAATTGAGGGGTAGTTCAACTTTTTTTGACAAAATTCATTGGTAGGGTACCCATTTTGTGTAATCGACTACTCACAGTTCTTCATCCATATACTTGAACTCAATTAAAAGTGGGGAATGTGCATCTCCTACTTAATTTTGGTGGAATTTTGTAAGTTTGTTCACATTTTACAGACAGTTGAACTAAAAAATGCTGTGAAAGGAGTATTTTTAGTCATTTAAAGGATGATACTACTTTAAGATTGTCGTAAAGTGGGGGCATAGTTTATTTTAACATTGGACCATGTGAAAACTTTCCATATCTTGTCCCCTGGCACCTCTGTCCCAACTGTAACCACACTTGGCCACACCACTATAGTCGTTTTATAAAAGTCGACTGCCTAAGGTGACTATGTTTTTGAAATTGGACTCATCCTTTTAGGGATCACAGACATATTGTTTTTGTCTTTGGGGTCAGCCATTGATATGTCGTCTGTTCACATGGGAATTAAAAATGAGCAAAATGCAGCTAAACTCGGTTTTTCTCAGCAACACCATAGGGAACATAGGTTTCGTGGACTTGATCTACAACGCCTTGGTTTGCAAAGGAAAACTATTTCTCTCACGAGTTTATTCTTCACAAACTCAGTGGATGCGGAGATTTGTATGTATTTCTAATAGCAGACTCACATTTGCTGTAGGAAAGTATAACCTTGATTTCCTAACATCAAAACTGGTTTTTGCAAAGGAAAATTGAATTTCTCGGAAGAACCCATTTTGCTTATTCGATGCTGAGTTGTGTATGTATTTCTGTGGAAAAAATGTAGGACAGGCGAGTTTTGTCCTAGAAATCCTGATTTTTGTCTTCCAGGAAATCTACTTCCCCGACAACATATCGGATTTGATTACAAGTAAACCACAGTGGATTGCTGATCACATTGTATACATTGTCAAATTGCGCCATACAATTGCTGCAGCCTTTTCCTTCATATGAATCTTTTTGACTTACATTTTAGAAAATGAAGTGATTAGTGCAATTTCCCTTTCATTATAGCAATGAAAGGATATGTAGAAAATGCACAGTTCCACGAAAATCTGTACAAATACATAGTGACTTCAAGATGAAGAATAACATCGTTCCCTTGCTTTGTTTGAACATGTATTTCAGAATCTGTCCATTTACTACGTATCCTATAACTTAAGTTACAGATTGGAGTTTCTCTTCCCTGCGGTATGGATTCCCAGTTCCAGGATGTTAGCTCTCAATATTTCAGTTATTGTACTTCATACTTTCGAATTTTTTTCTCTCTCCATCTGCAATGATTTAGATATTTTTGAAATAGACTGAGTGCACTGTGATTGGTTATATGTTGTGATTGTCTTCTTGTATAGTGTTTTTGTAGGACAAGTGATTTTAAGATAAATTTGCCAGTTGTTTCCTTTTCTATGCCCCCACCCCGTCAGGCGACGGGTGCATTATCAGTTACCTACGTTTATACCCGTAGGCATTCTGATTGTACCACCCTGAAGCACTTCTGTGCAGCTGAAGGGTGGTACAGTCTCAATGCCTACGAGTAGAAACGTAGGTAACGGATTTATCCCCGGCTTGGCCTTTTATTGCACTGAAAAAGCATATCAGTGGAAATAAATCTGTACGAAATTTCAACGACATCTGTGTTGCGCAATAAAACAAAGTATGATAAATATGCAGAAAACCAACCCCAGACTTTGCCGTTTTTAGGCTATTTGATTTTGGTTTAGTGATTTCCGAAGGTTATAAAGTTTTTGGCCCAAAATTTTACTTACTAAAGTCATAGAATAAGTGATGTTAAGCACAAAGGAATTCCATGGCACTGACACTAGCAACGTTCTTATCAAAGAGACTGGTGCATATACCAACAGGCTTTCATCCAAGCAAAAGCCAGCATTCATCACAAGCCGGGGATTATAAGTTTTACCCTTGCCCGTACATACGTACATACGTACGTCCGTACGTACTTCCGAAATTTTCGTCAGAGATTTCTCAGCTTGTGTATGCAGGAAGGATTTGATATTTGGTCTGATGCTTTAGTATGATATGTTGTACCGTGTCTCCCCTTTTTAAGTCCGTCACTCATCTACTTCCTGTTTGCCGACATATCTGTATGGCGGGCGCATCCGTGTCCCACGGACACATTTTCTTTATCAGTTGTTGGCATACGGCATCCATGAATACAAGAACAGATACAAGGACGTAGCGTTGTTCAAGATTAAGCAATGATTTCCCCACAAGGCAATGGTAGGGGCCGTCATGATGTCACTATGAGTTATGAACAAAGCCAGTTTTTGTAGGCTTCATGGTTATTTCATGATGAAGAACGCGAATGAAAGGTTTCCGTTGCCTTTTTTACCATGTGTTTGTAGATTTAATAATAATAATAATAATAATTTTATTGACCTAATCAAAGGGCCCACAACGGGCATATACAATCAAAATAACATACACATTCATTCAACATAAAACATTTGCACCTTTCACGTACACTGATCAAAGTTGATTGGACACAGAACATACACAGTTTAATATTAAAACAGGTGGAGAGTCAGTCAACCATATAATGAGAGATAACTCAATGTAAATAGCTAGACTTGACAGTATCCAGATGAGGACAAAATGCAACTCTTCTTGTTAGCTATAGTTAAATGACAAAATGCGATAAATTACATATTGAAAATATTAACATATTAATTAGTCTACTGATTGGCATGTGTCTTTCCTTATTTTATATAAAACTTCTAGAAATTCACAGAATCTAGAAATAAATTGTAGATTTTCATTTGACATAAACCAGATTAAAAGATTAATGTCATTCAATTCTTTTAAATTAGGAAATTCCTTAAATATACTTTCATAAAATTCTTTCCTAATATCATTATATAAGGGGCATTTAAATAAAAAGTGCATTTCATCCTCAACCAAGTCAAGTTGACAAAACTGGCAGATTCTGTCAGAGCGGGGTAAAACAACTGACTTCCCATGACTATCTGTTATTCTTTCATAACGTCCTCTTTCTATTCGCAGACAGTGATTGCTCAATCTAAATTTAGAAAGCATGATTTCTTATATTTAAATAATTTTCGTATTCAAATATTGATTTAAATTTAAAATATGTATCTAATTTGCTGTGCTCATTTTGCGTAGCTGAACATTTAAAAGAATTCCAGTATTGTTTGCCTTATATGCAATTACTTCATATCCTTTCGTTGTTTATAGTAACACAAAGGAATGACTATTATTTTTTATCTTCAACCTGGACTCATCATCTCTTCAAATTTAATTACCGATATGTTTTCCCCTTTCAAAGGAGAAACATGTTTTGTTCCATCACAAACTTTGTGGACACCTCTTCTCTTACATCAAGATTCCATCCAAACAAACCAGGACTGAAGTTTTAACTTTTTCCAACCCATCTCGAGGAAATTGGACCAAAAAGTCATTCGATTTGGTGTTTGAACATCTTTGACGGTATATTTTGATCAATTTTTTTATTGAGTATGGATAATTTAACATACTTCACGGTATAATCTATATTTATTATGTCGACAGATTTGAGGTAGAAATTGTCGTTTTTAGCAACAAAAGACAAAAGGGGGGGGAATGGGCAAGCTATTATTTTTTGAAGAAATATCGATGCATTTCTTTTCCTGTTTGTTTCTTAAAACGTGTTCCAATAAAAGAATAAGATTGATCCGAACCATTTCAAAATAAGATGCCAAAAGGACCCACCGGTTTCAGAAATAGGAGCACAGAGTTAAAATTTGTTTTTTTTAATTAGATCATTTGACCTGTCAGTCTGTATGTCGGTGTTCGTTTTCCGTCCGTCCTTCAATTTTTAAAATTGAAACCATTTAGATAATTTTTAGCAAGCATAGTCTGAGGAATTACCCGGGTATTTTGTTTTAAAAAAAGGTCCAAGGGCCAAATACTATAGGGCCGTACATACCTTTAAATATGGGTACATTTCGATTTTATTTCGGGGGGGGGGGTCAAATACTTTTACATCTTAAAAACTATGCTGGGGTTGAACGATCAGCATTATCAGATTTACCTACCATGCAATGTTGAAGAAAATCAGATAACTCATTTTGGAGTTATCACCATATTCTATGGAATGTTTCACAAAATTTAATTTATATTATTTTCCAATTCATCTGTAACAAATAGGGGTCATGCAAAAATGCATATCAAGTTCTGCGTACCTAGAAAATCTAAGTTAGCCTAAATAACCATATAAAAGATCTTTTCTGATCCATTTGCAAATAAACTTTGTAACAATAGTCCTTGAATGGTCCCCTTAAAGTAGTATATCTGACAGGTCCGTGTCTCATTCAAACAAGGAACATTGTTCTACATTGAACCCTACGGAAAACATATGAGAAGGTATCATTTGAAACTACTTTCCCAGTTAGAACCAAACTTGTTCAAAACTGTCCCTTTGAAAACTAAATCCGAAAGTCCACATAAATCCAAGATGGCTGCCAGCGAGAATCATTAATATTGAACACTTTGGAAAATCATTCTATGATCACTTTTAAGTGAAGAAGCCAATTTATTATTAATGTAATTGTATTGTATTTGGGAGAAGACTTTTATAAGTTACAATAAATAACAAAATAATGAACTTAATGTAAATTTAGTTTCTGGATAACTTGTGTCTGATTCCCTTTGCATTTTGTGAGCAAAATGAATATGTTTAAATCAAAGCCAATCGGGACCAACTTGGTTACATTAGCCTTTGGGTGGTTACCTTTAAAATGTATCCGGCAAGTCGACACCTAATCCCATATTTCAACCAGTGGGGAACTTAGATATTAAACATTGAACCCTTCACGGACAGTGTACATGTATTAATTAAACTGGAAGGAAAAATGTTTATGGGATGCTGACAAAATTATGTCTCTTTTGGTGCCGGCCTATTATACACAGGCGTCCGATGAGTTTTGATTAATCCTTCGTTCGTATGAAAAAAGGGCTAGAATAGTACCCAAACACATTATTTCATTTTTGAATTTATAAATAAAATCATACTGTAAATTTGTTCTCTGCACATAGCTATGCATTTTGACAATTTGTACATGATTTCTACCCAGTTTGACGATTGCCATTATCATACACCAATACATGTATGAACTCGAAAGTAAAGATACCATTGACACTACAACCAGCATAACACCAGGGCTTAGCACATCTATAAAACTTTTCACGCTTGGTTTCAAAACTTAAAGAAACTTCTGCAACAGTGAAATTCCTGTTTCTTGGCAGCACTTTCCCCAATATTACTTTGTAATCAATTGGCGCTCTGCGTCCGTCGTAAACTTCTCATTCAAAGATCTTCTCTGAAACCACTGAGCCGACTGGAACAAAACTTGGTCACAACAGTCCTTGCATGGTTCCCTTTAAAAATTGTAACCGACAGCTCATTACTTCGTCATGCGTGAATGGTTGACAGGCACAGAATTGCCTCATTCATGGACTCGATGGCTTTGTAATTATTGAAATTGCTTTATGTATTAATCGGACAAAAAGGCAAGATTGTCATTCTCAGTTGCATAAATAACGGACTAAAAGCAAAAATATCGGACATTCAGCAAAATTGTCGGACAAAAATCAAATCGGGCAAAAAGCGTCAGACTAAACGCAAAAGTTTCGAACATTAAGCAAAATTGTCGGACAAAAAGCAAAATCGGACAAAAAAGCGACGGACAAAAAGCGTCGGACTAAACGCAAAAGTTTCGGACATTAAGCAAAATTGTCGGACAAAAAGCAAAATCGGACAAAAAGCAAATTTCGGACAAAAAGCACTGTATCAGACGTATCTGTAAACTTGAAAAGTGGCACTTGGGAAATAATCATTTTTTGCAGTTAACACAGTCACTAGAAGGGTCTAGTATGTGTTTGACTGATCTTTGTGAAGTAATCATTATTCACAGGATTAATTCTCTGTTCTGTTTGATGTCTTCTATTTTCTGTATATTTAATGGTATTCAACTCTGTTCCATTTTTCGCAACCCTTACATGCGAGAAAATACAGATTGACGATGTTCAATTCGAGCGAAAAATAATGTAACGTCATTTCGCGCCAAAAGCCGGCATTACTCATTGGTAGCGATAAAAATGACAGTTTTTTTTCTCTGTAGCTTTAAAATAAGCACATGGACCCCCATTTTTCAAAGTGAATTTCAAAAGAGTGTTGTTTCACGGAGATCTCTGCGAATTTTGAAGAAAAAATCAGTTCACTATTTTTTTCTATGTGAAATTTTATCTACGAGAAATGGACGTTTATTCTATAAATATTTACATAAATGTCAATTTTGAATCGCAAATAATAAAATTTTGTTTTAAAATGTTTACTTACTTTCTTCAAAAATATCTCATAAAACTGTAGCAAAAAAACCGGAAGCAATTAGCTTAATTAGTTTTAAAGTTATGACATTTTAAAAATTACTGTAAAAATCCAATTTTTACGAAATATTTCGGAAATGGGCAATTTTCAATCGCAGTTATCTCGAAAACGAAATCATGAAGGTATATTTTTCTTTGCAGATTTGGAAAGAGCATATTCAAATTGACTTTATTTCAAAATTTCACGAAAAAATAAGTTCAGGATCTTTACTGTATCGTATATAAAAATAAAAATAATATGACACCGATCATCTTTTTCTGTTATCAGGCTTTGAAAATCAGGCCAAATTCAGTATTTTTCAGCAATATTTACAAAGAATATTAAGGGAAATGTGAAAACATGCTAATTATTTAGCTTTCATATGAAATAAATATCAGATAGATTTTTAAATTTTTTTTTGATATTTCAGAGATATGTACTTCAGCTATATGTTGAGTTGAAAAAATCTATATGTCACCGTTATTTTACATAATTATGTTGATCTATTATGACGCCACTATGAAAAGGCCAAATAAGGAATATTCCGGCTTGAAAATCAAGTCAATTCCGCATCCGACTCGTGTTTCGCAAATGCGCCAATCGAATGCGCCGTGTATTAGTGTCGATCTACCTTAAGTCTTCCCAGAAAGAAAATATGGCAAAGATTTACTCGTTACACTTAAGTACTAAAACTAGTGCGATGTCTCATTAATTTTTTACCGTTAAATGCCCGTTTATTATACCATAAAGGTTAATCAGAATTAAATATAATTAGTCTTCTTGTTATCATGGTTATATGTTGTAAACGATTTGTGAATTTGTATGTCATTGTATTGTTTATATTTTGCTTAAACAAGTTAGGGTTTATATGTGCAAATAAAGATTTATATTTATATTGAGTGGTGTGCCTGGAAAATGGAAGTACTGGTACCAAAGATAAATAGTGTTAAATACCAGTTTTAAGAAATATGGGAAGTGCCTTTTTTTAGTGTTTCCGGTGAACTAAAAAGTTTAAGTCGCTTTAACTTACTTTTAAAAACAAGATATTTATATTTCATGTATTTTTCGTCCATATCTATTTAGTTTATTTGTCATCCTGTCGTAAAAATGTATTGAATTCTAGAATCCGAAAACTCCGATTTTTCAATATTTCTGTTATCAAAATCTTTTTGTTTGCACTTATAATGACAAATTAAAAAAATCAATTGAATAAATTAAAAAAAAGATCAATTGTAATTATTTCCTAGCTATATAAATAAAAACATAATATAAAGTAACAATTTGTGTGTAATTTTGTACATATTTTTTGCTCTTTTTCAAACTTACTATTCACATAAGAAGACCAGCTTTTAGATATTCTTGGTAGCAAATAAGAGATGGTATTTTCTTTAGAATTACTAGTTAAACGATAAAGTTTTGACTAAAAATCACAAAATAATCATAAGTTTTTACCTTTCAGAGATATACTTTCGCTTTCTTAATGTGAAATGAAAAAAACCTTTAAAAAACCTACAAATCCGAGATTCCCACTTTGCACGAGTTTTATTTTATTTCTTTGCCCATAAACCACGCGCATGGTCTTGTTTCTGTTATATTGGAGTCTATGTGTATTTTGGTGTTTGAAAATGATATGTCATTTACCTTTATACGACGTTTAAGCTCTTCGAACTGAATAAAATGAAATAAATTGTGTTTAATATCTGTGGGTAGGAATAATGTATTTCCAATTTATAAGACTTTAGTTAGTCTTAAATGTTTAAAAGAATGCTTTCTCATGGCTTAGACACATTGAAACGATATTTAATCAACATTTCAGCGTTATATATAAATTTAATGAAGTATTTACATCTCAAAGTCAAAACAGTAGAAGTTCTGAAAAACGGAAAATTCCCATTTTGTATACAATTTCAAGCAGACGGGTCAAAAATAGACCTCTTCAAAGTTTAATTCTACTTAAATGGTCTAGAACCTTTCAGCTATATTAGTAACATACTAGAATTCGCATTAAACAGTATCTTTTAATCATTCAGAGCCTGATTATTTTACATTTTTCCTCAATTCTAAGGGGAGGAGTGCTAATCTTGACATTTGTGAACCAACAATAAGGAGATAGAACTAAACTTTTTTTTTGTTGCTAACATATCATACACAATTATTGATAATTATACAATATTATCAGGGAATCACTAAAAATGAACAGTGTTGAGATAGGGATGATTTATGTTTAGGCTATTGTCGTGTTTTTCATCAATTAAAATTTAGATTGCTTGGCCATTGTTTACTGTGACACTGCACTAATTTGAATTTAGGGCTTAAATTGTGTATTGTTAGCCAACCGTACGAGTGATAACCAGAAGAGAAGAGTGTTTGTACCTCCACTTGATGGGAGAGTTCCAATCCAGGAAAAGATAACAGCACTTTATGGGAAGGGCTATTTGAGGCGATCGTTTCCGCCTTCAATTACACGAGAGTTCCTTTCTCGAAAGTCTTAATAGTTTTGTCATTTAAATCATGTTTAAATCATGTTAACGTTTTTACCTGCGTCACCAACGGTGACCGCAGGTCTAGGAGCCGCTCGACTCCGTCCGTCCGTCCGTC
>MJUU01059745.1:538-23250 GCA_002080025.1 Modiolus philippinarum | reverse complement strand
AAAAAAAAACAAAACACTTTATAAGTTGAACATGAGTGACAGTGACGCAGGTCCAGACATGTAATTGGTCTTGTTCATATTCAAGAAAGACCACATGAAAGGCAAATCAAACACCAATTGTCAGAATATAGAAATGAGAGGTAAATGGTGTTCCATCTAAGATTTAACTAACACAATCTTAAAAAATCTCGAAATTTTCGCCTTTTAGAAGATATTTGGTATTGACATTTCACTTATGTTGATTCTGTGTAAAACTTATACCATAAATTTTAATTTAATGTCAATTTGTTATAAATATGAGGTGTCATTCAATATTTTGAACGGCAATTGAAATAAAACCTTTTGCAAAGAAAAAAAAAAAAAACAAAACAAAAAAACAAAACCAAAAAAAAAACAAAACAAAACAAAAAAAACAAAAACAAAAACAAAAACAAAAAAAAACAAAATTTTTAAAACCCCCTCGGTTGGGTCCAAAATGTTCCACTAATATGTGCAGGTTGTGCTTATGCTTACATGTCTTATTTTGAAAAGGAGGTCCGATGGGTGGGTTTGAAAGTGATGGTGCGTTGGGGTTATTTCAGACCATCTGATCACGATTACTCCAATCAGGAAAGATTATTCAAATATGATATACAATTTTTACTTCCAGTAACCGCTGTCCGAGGTTCCTATCAACTACCAGAACTGAATCACTTGGCATACAGTTTGACCACAATAAGAAGTTGTGCATTTCGTAAAAAAACAATTCCCATATTGACATTTTCTCTTTTCTTGAAAAAACATTTTTAGAACTTGAATTCATTTTTGTAAGTCTTCACTTGGAATAGAAAGAAACTCCACAAATATCGCTGCTCGTGCAGAATGGGGAAGAACCCATATGGAAAAATATATCCATATACACTCTATTTTATATTTGTCGAGATTACATTCCCAGAAACTAAATCATTTATAAACAGATGTCTTTAATAAAAGTGAATTATTGGATATGGGAGGTACATAATCAGAATCAGAATATTTCATTACCAAATTAGGGCCCCAGGAGGTCATGATACATCAAACATTTATGATTGGTACAAGTACAATATACAGAAAACGGTATATAGACAATAAATAATACATATACTAGGTATACATATGCCAAGAACATATGTTTAGATATTGGTATAGAACAAAAAGAACTAGAGAACTAGAAAATTTTGGTGCAGACAAATCTTTAAAACTATTAAAAAAATTTTGTTAAAAGAACAGTTGAATATTATAATCAATTAACCAAAAAAAAAAAAAAAAAAAAAAAAAAAAAAAAAATAGACAATCTTGATGAAAAAAGTAAAATTTATTTATACAAATTATTAAAACTTATATTGGTAAACAAGATAAGGTCGATTCAATAAATGCGTCCCTACCTGACGTTCTTGACCAATCAAATGCAGTGAAACCGATTCATTGTTTGCTTCTATATCAATGATTGACAGTTCCTTCGTAAAAGGATGACAAAATGCTACATTGTAAATGAAAGTGCACAATATTGTGTCTGTTCCATTCAACATTTCCCTCAAGCAAAGCTTGACGGTGGGGACAGATTTATTGAATCGGTTCTATCATCTTGGGCACCCAAATTTCGAATACAGAAAAATGATAACAAAATTTACAATTAGTGACCATAACCTTCTTATTGAAATAGGTTTGTGGTGTCTGGACACTTCCAGACCCAAGATCGAAATTGACTAATATTACAAAAATAACAATAATATAAAGATAATGAAAAACAGTTGTTATGTAAACAGATAAGTGTCCAATCCATCCGGCTTTCAGCGAAACATACATATTTTGAACAATAGAAATAATTGAGAGATTAATTTAAAACGAAAGAATAAATAAAAAAACTCACTTGTCACATTAGCACTAAGAATTATGTAATTAAACGTCTAAAACGTATTATATGAAATTTCCAAAGAAAGACGTAATTTAATTTGAAGTCCAAATGTCCAAATATTTCTGGGTTATATATACATCAGAAGTAAATGCAATAAAAAGGCTTCTAGACCCTGATCCAAATTGACCGAATTTAATAGGCTATAATAGTTTTATTATTTTCCAAATTTTTCAGATTTTTATAGGGACATATATTATTAAATCCAAATTTTATATGATGTTTGTTGATTTGTTACTGGTTATTATTTGCATCTGTATTATGGAACAAAAAATATGTCTGTTTTGTATATTAGAAATAGACAAATGAATCATATTTAAGAAACGTTTCAGTTTAATTAAAAAACTGTAAAGATCTATTAGTGCGAGGTCAATACGTTAAAGTCAATTCATAAAGTCAATTTGTGTTTTATCCCTTCTTAAGCAATTACTTATCTATTTTTAGCAGAGGTTAATACGTTAAGTCAATTCTCCAATTTATTGACAACTCTAAGAAATATACAAAATCATGTGACCACAATTTAACAAATCACACGAGTTGAAAAATATGAGAAAATAATAATATGGGTTACATTGGAAAGTTGATAACAGAAGTATTTTATGACAGATTCGTACAAGAAAAAAAAATCATGACTGTTGTCATTTGTAAATATGTTTCACTTTCAAAAGGGTGCCAGAAAAATCTCCATTGTTTGTTTTTGAGATGAAGGGGTACAGGATATACAAAACCAAAATAATGTATTTATTTTTTTATAATAATGCACATCTAAAATAACCTGTACAGATGTGTTACATTAAAACAGCAGATGTCTTAGGTCGTAATCAAACTTGTCTAAAAGGATATAAATTTCCTAAGAATTAATATTTAGAAGTTCATATAGTTTGGATGAAATATGCGAGTCCCTTGGTTTTTGAGAATAGATATATCACTAGAGAGTTAAATCGAAGAAAAAGGTCCCAATAAACTTGTCAAATTTTCGTTTTATTGTTAAGTAATTTATGACTTACATTAATTAGTTAACATATTATAATGCATGTGTTAATTACAATGTTTATTTCTATCTTGTCACGTTTTAACCATCTTGGGCTAAAAACATTCATTCATGTAAGTTTGTTTTTCATCTTTTCTGTAAAAATCAATTTAAATTGTTAATTATTATCATTATTATTATTATTATTATTATTATTATTGCACTTATTATGCAGTGGCGGATCCAGACTTTCTGCTAAGAGGGGGCCCGACCCATAATTTTTTCAAAAGGGGAGGGGGGCGGGACCCATTTTTTTAAAAACCCCTAGGAATTTTAAATATTTTCCAACCTAAGGGGGGGGGGGCGGGCCACCCCGGCCCCCTAAATCCGCCACTGTTATTTTCATGAAAACATTGAAAGAATTGTTTCTTGGTATCTTACTAGGTGAAGTAGTTTTGATTAGTTTCTTCGGTCCATTTGTAGTGGCTACTTTCGAACAGAAAAGTGATTTGAGATGGATGAGTATGATCAAATTATTTTTTATTCAAGGTATGCACATATATAATTTTATATCTGCATTACGTCTCATTGCACCGTCGCTCCTAGGCCTTCGCCTCTACTTAGAATCCTCACTTGAATATATATATATATATATATATATATATCTAATTACGTTTGAAGCCAAAGACAATCCGAGAGTTCAAGGATGTGATATTATACCGAAGTTACTGTAAATTTGATTTCTCTGTATGGCTAATTTCGACAATTTATCATCTCTTCAGTGCAGAATAAATAAAATACTTGGAAGACCATACATCAATTAGTAAAATCTGATAGAGAACAAATAGCCAAAAAGATTAAAACGGAAAGCCTAAAACAGCTAGGGACAGAGCTACGCAAGAGGGAGATTTTTTTTTCAAGTTGCATTGACGAGATGTTATTCATCGAGATTGGTTCTAATCTGCAACATAAAATTTAAAATGCAGTCTTGTGTAAATTGGTAAAATCCCTCAGTGGAAAGATGATTTGCCCATCTAAATAACTGACGTATGGAGAGCCATACGTAATTTAAATTTTCTTTTGTATAAAATGTATGATTTTAATTATGTTTGAAGATCCAAGATTTTTGAAGATATGGTATATGTATACATGTGTGTATTTATATGTAAGTCATGTTTTTATCATGTCACTTTTTATTAATTAAGATCATGTAGTGGTTAATATAACGTTTCTTTTCTTACTGAATAAACTTGAAACTGTTTAAAATAGATCGCTATTTCTTTTTACAGGCGAGAAACTCAAAAAAATTTGGATTTTATCCCCAGTTAAAAAATCATGCCCATATTTTGAATTTATGAAAACACTAGTCAACGTAGATTTGTTCCGATCAACATAAGTTAACATTGATAATACATTGTATTTCTTCATTTTGGAACTTTGTTATATTACCTTTATCCCATTAGGAACAAATACGACAATTCTGATCCGTTTGAAAAATATTTTGTTTCCGTCCATGCCTTTTTAAGATTTTATTTTTCGTGCAGTTACTTCTCTATTATCATGTTTCTGTTGTTTCCATTGGTCCCTTTATACTGCCACGTGTCTTTTGTTTCCATTGGTCCCTTTGCACTGCCACCTTTGTGTTGTTTCCATTGGTCCCTTTATACTGACATGTGTCTGTTGTTTCCATTTGTCCCTTTATACCATCATGTGTCTTTTGTTTCCATTGGTCCCTTTATACCGCCATGTGTCTGTTGTTTGCATTGGTCCCTTTATACTGCCATGTGTCTGTTGTTTCTGTTTGTCCCTTTATACCACCATGTGTCTGTTGTTTCCATTGGTCCCTTTGTACTGCAATGTGTCTGTTATTTCCATAGGTCCCTTTATACCGCCATGTTTCTGTTGTTTCCATTGCTGCCTTTATACTGCCATGGTTCTGTTTTTTCCATCGGTCTCTTTATACTGCCATGGTTCTGTTGTTTCCATTGGCCCCTTTATACAGCCATGTTTCTGTTGTTTCCATTGCTGCCTTTATACTGCCATGGTTCTGTTTTTTCCATCGGTCCCTTTATACAGCCATGGTTCTGTTGTTTCCATTGGCCCCTTTATACAGCCATGTTTCTGTTGTTTACATTGGTCCCTTTATACAGCCATGTTACTGTTGTTTCCATTGGTCCCTTTATATTGCCATGTGCCAGTTGTCTCTATCGGTCCCTTTATACTGCCATATTTCTGTTGTTTCCATCGGTCCCTTTATCCAGCAATGTTTCTGTTGTTTCCATTGGTCCCTTTATACTGCCATGTTTCTGTTGTTTCCATTGGTCGCTTTATATTGCCATGTGTTTGTTGCTGCTTTTCCATTTGTTTCTTTATACTGCCATGTTTCTGTTGTTTCCAACGGTCTCTTTATACTGCCATGTTTCTGTTGTTTCCATTGGTCCCTTTATACTGCCATGTGTCTGTTATTTCCATTGGTTCCTTTATACTGCAATGTGTCTGTTGTTTCCCTTGGTCCCTTTATGCCGCCATGTTTCTGTTGTTTCCATTGGTCGCTTTAAACTGCCATGTTTCTGTTGTTTCCATTGGTCCCTTCATACTGCCATGCTTCTGTTGTTTCCATTGGAACCTTTGTACTGCCATGTGTCCGTTTTTTTCAATTGGTCCCATTATACAGCCATTTGTCTCTTGTTTCCATTTGTCCCTTTATACAGTCATGTTTCAGTTGTTTCCATTGGTCCCTTTATATTGCCATGTTTCTGTTGTTTCCATTAGTCCCTTGATACAGCCATGTTTCTGTTGTTTCCATTGGTCCCTTTATACTGCCACGTGTTTGTTGCTTCCATTGCTGCCTTTATACTGCCATGTGTCTGTTGTTTCCATTGGTCCCTTTATACTGCCATGTGTCTGTTGTTTCCATTGGTCCCTTTATACTGCCATGTGCCTGTTGTTTCCATTGTTGTTTCCACTGATCCTTTTATACAGCAATGTTTCTGTTAATTCAATTGATCCATCTATACAGCCTTGTTTCTGTTGTTTCCATTGCTGCCTTTATATGGCCATTTGTCTGTTGTTTCCCTTTGTACTGCATTGTGCCTGTTTTTTTTCATCGGCCCCTTTATACAGCCATGTTTCTGTTGTTTCCATTGGTCCCTTTATACTGCCGAGTTTTTGTTGTTTTCATTTGTCCCTTTATACAGCCATGTTTCTATTGTTTCCATTGGTCACTTTGTACCGCCATGTTTCTGTTGTTTCCATTGGTCCCTTTGTAGTGCAATGTGTCTGTTGTTTCCATTGGTCCCTTTATACCGCCATGTTTATGTTGTTTGCATTGGTCCCGTTATACCACCATGTGTCTGTCGTTTCCATTGGTCCCTTTATACAGCCATGTTTCTGTTTTTTTCATCGGTCCCTTTACCCTTTATACTGTCATGTTTCTCTTGTTTCCATTGGTCCCTTTATACTGCGATGTGTCTGTTTTTTCAATTGGTCCCTTTATACTGCCATTTCTCTCTTTTGTTTCCATTGGTCCCTTTATACAGCCATGTTTCAGTTTTTTTTCCATCGGTTCCTTTTTACTGCCATGTTTCTGTTGTTTCCATTTGTCACTTTATACTGCCATGTTAGACGTGTTACTTCTATATTGCCATGATTCTGTTGTCTTTATTTTAGACGTGTTACTTCTATATTGGCATGATTCTGTTGTCTTTATTTTAGACGTGTTACTTCTATATTACCTATTACTGTTGTCTTTATTTTAGACGTGTTACTTCTATATTGCCATGATTCTGTTGTCTTTATTTTAGACGTGTTACTTCTATATTGCCATGTTTCTGTTGGCTTTACTTTAGACGTGTTACTTCTATTATGCCATGTTTCTGTTGTCTTTATTTTCGTGTTAATTCTATATTGCCATGCTTCGATTGTCTTTATATTAGAAATGTAATTTCTATATTGCCATGTTTCTGTTGTCTTTATTTTAGACGTGTTACTTCCATATTGCCATGATTCTGTTGTCATTATTTTAGACGTGTTACTTCTATATTGCCATGTTTCTGGTGTCTTTATTTTAGACATATTACATCTATATTGCCATGATTCTGTTGTCTTTATTTTAGACGTGTTACTTCTATATTGTCATGTTTCTGTTGTCTTTATTTTCGTTTTACTTCTATATTGCCATGATTCTGTTGTCTTTATTTTAGACGTGTTACTTCTATATTACCTATTACTGTTGTCTTTATTTTAGACGTGTTACTTCTATATTGTCATGTTTCTGTTGTCTTTATTTTAGACGTGCTACTTCTATATTGTCATGTTTCTGTTGTCTTTATTTTAGACGTGTTACTTCTATATTGCCATGTTTCTGTTGTCTTTATTTTCGTGTTACTTCTATATTGCCATGTTTCTGTTGTCTTTATTTTAGACGTGTTACTTATATTACCATGTTTCTCTTGTCTTTATTTTCGTTTTACTTCTGTATTGCCATGATTCTGTTGTCTTTATTTTAGACGTGTTACTTCTATATTACCTATTTCTGTTGTCTTTATTTTAGACGTGTTACTTCTATATTGTCATGTTTCTGTTGTCTTTATTTTAGACGTGTTACTTCTATATTGTCATGTTTCTGTTGTCTTTATTTCTATATTGCCATGTTTCTGTTGTCTTTATTTTAGACTTGTTACTTCTATATTGTGATGTTTCTTTTTTCTTTATTTTAGACGTGTTTCTTCTATATTGCCATGTTTGTGTTGTCTTTATTTTAGACCTGTTACTTCTATATTGCCATGTTTCTGTTGTCTTTATTTTAGACGTGTTACTTCCATATGGCCATGTTTCTGTTGTCTTTATTTTCGTGTCACTTCTAAATTGCCATGATTCTGTTGTCTTTATTTTAGACGTGTTACTTCTATATTGCCATGATTCTGTTGTCTTTATTTAAGACGTGTTACTTCTACATTGCCATGTTTCTGTTTTCTTTATTTTAGACGTGTTACTTCCATATTGCCATGTTTCTGTTGTCTTTATTTTCGTGTTACTTCTAAATTTCCATGATTCTGTTGTCTTTATTTTAGACGTGTTACTTTATATTGTCATGTTTCTGTTGTCTTTTTTTTCGTGTTACTTCTAAATTGCCATGATTTTGTTGTCTTTATTTTAGACGCGTTACTTCTATATTGCCATGTTTCTGTTGTCTTTATTTTAGACTCGTTACTTCTATATTGTCATGTTTCTGTTGTCTTTATTTTAGACTCGTTAATTCTATATTGCCATGTTTCTGTTGTCTTTATTTTAGACATGTTATTTCCATATTGCCATGTTTCTATTGTCTTTATTTTCGTGTTACTTTTAAATTGCCATGATTCTGTTGTCTTTATTTTAGACGTGTTACTTCTATATTGTCATGTTTCTGTTTTCTTTATTTTAGACTCGTTTCTTCTATATTGCCATGTTTCTGTTGTCTTTATTTAAGACCTGTTACTTCTATATTGCCATGTTTCTGTTGTCTTCATTTTAGACGTGTTACTTCCATATTGCTAGTTTCTGTTGCCTTTATTTTCATGTTACTTCAAAATTGCCATGATTCTGTTGTCTTTATTTTAGACGTGTTACTTCTATATTGCCATGTTTCTGTTGTCTTTATTTTAGACGTGTTACTTCCATATTGCCATGTTTCTGTTGTCTTTATTTTTGTGTTACTTCTAAATTGCCATGATTCTGTTGTCTTTATTTTAGACGTGTTACTTCTAAATTGCCATGATTTTGACAATGTAGAAGTAACACAACTTATGACAACAGAAACATGGCAATATAGAAGTAACACGTCTGAAATAAAGATAACAGAAACATGGCAATATAGAAGTAACACGTCTAAAATAAAGACAACAGAAACATGGCAATGTAGAAGTAATACTTCTTAAATAAAGACAACAAAATCATGTTTCTGTTGTCTTTATTTTAGGCGTGTTACTTCTATATTGCCATGATTCTGTTGTCGTTATTTTCGTGTTACTTGTGTTTAGTCATGTTTCAGTTGTCTTTATTTTAGGCGTGTTACTTCTATATTGCCATGATTCTGTTGTTTTTTTTGGACGTGTTACTTCTATATTGCCATCATTCTGTTGTCGTTATTTTCGTGTTACTTGTATTTAGTCATGTTTCAGTTGTCTTTATTTTAGAAATATTACTTCTATATTGTCATGTTTCTGCTGTCTTTATTTTAGACGTGTTACTTCTACATTGCCATGTTTCTGTTGTCTTTATTTTAGACGTGTTACTTCTATATTGCCATGTATCTGTTGTCATAAGTTGTGTTACTTCTACATTGCCATGTTTTTGCAATATCTATATAGTGTTATGAAAAAGAAAAGAAACAGGGTAAATGTCAAGGAGACAACATCCCATCCTTAGGTTAAAACGACCCAAAACAAGGCATATAGGAGGGTCCTCATGGGGGGGGTCCTAGGAATCAAATAATCATTAAATTTTTGCCTTGGTAATCAAATAATCATTAATTTTTTACCTTGGTAATCAATAAATTTTTAGCTTGGTAATCAAAGCATATATAAAAATGCAAGCTAATAATCAAATAATCATTAAATAAATGCTCTCGTAATCAAATAATCATTAAAAAATACCCTGATAATGAGATAATCAAGAAACCCATGACGGGCCTCATCTAGGGGTCACCGTACAGTCTTCAACACAATGGGGAACCTCATACCATTTAGCAAGCCCTAAATGGCCCCCAAAAGTAAAAAAAGTGAATAAATCAATTGAAGTAAACCACATCCAATAACCCGAATATCAAGAAACTGAAATTTCAAGACAAGGACAAGCCAATGACCAACATATTCTCGACTTCGGACAGGCGCAAAAATTGCGGTGGGGTTAGACTCGTTTTCTTGGATCAAAATCCCTCCCCCGATGTGTGGTGAATGGCTAAAAAAGTGGTAATGATGTTTTATCTGAAGATAACATAGCATTGTCTGTTAATACAGTTTTATCTGCATTTTTGTGGTTTTGGCGTGCTAGTAAATGTATTATCTGTTTTCTAATATCAACCAATCAGACGTAATATCTGTGGGCAAACTGTATTATCTCATTTATGTTACTGTATTATCTGATTTATGTTGCGTCAAATTAGATGTGAATAGATAAATATCAATAACTAATAAAATTCAATCTTTTTAGATCAAATTATCTATTCTGAAAAACTATGTAAATACGATCCTAGATAATTTTGGAATTGTAACAGAATTTCTGTTCTTTTTCTTTCTTTCTCGCTTTTCGTTTAGATTTATCAATTTGCCATTTGTAACATTTTTGTATTATCGTGTGTATATATCATTCTGTATTTTCTCTTTGTCTTTGTAAAATTTATGGGAATAAAGTCTTGTCAACCTATCAAAAATTGAAATATCATAATATTAATCGTTAATATTCTTCAACAATAAAAGTTAGGAGTTTATAGTAATTTAAAAAAAAAGGTAAATTTGCCATTAATCCATTAGAAATTTCATTACCTGTTAACTGAGAAGTAATATAGTACCCCATTACCTCCAGATAAAAATGTTTACTAATTCATAAAGACCTACGTTAAAAAATCCTGTATTCAATTATCAGGAGGTAATGATATAGTATCTTCGCCAAACTACAAAAATTCAGAAAATATTACATTACCTGAAATAATGCTATATTATCTCATTTTTGTGGCTTTGGCGTGCCATACGTATGTATAAAATATTTATATATACTTATCAAGAGGTAATGAGGACTGATAATATATGTCTGAAAATGTGCGCAAAAAAAATCAGATAATATAGCATTACCTGTGATAATGTTGTATTATCTCATTGTTTGTGGCTTTGGGCGTGCCATACATATGTGTTTGACATAATAGATGCAAACAGAAATCAAATTAACAATTTAAGGGTCCCCTGTCCTCAGTTCGGTTGACTGTTTTAAAAAGGAGCCTAGTTCACCTGATTATGAGTGTTTGGATTGAGGATATAATTAACTTTATCTAAATCAAATAATGTACAAAAATTATCCTTTTCATTATTAAAAAAAAATCAAAGTAGTGTTTTCTTGTGGCATTATTCACATCGCGATATAATAATAAATGGGTTTTATCCTCTATTTTTCTTACATTCTAGAGAAAGTCTTCCTTCTCTTGGAATTTGTAATACCGCCCCCCCCCCTTTTCAATGAATGAATTGTGGTCACTTATTCTATGTTTTGTACTTAGTTCTCTGTCGTCAAAATTTGGACAAGAAAAATAACCATCTACAGTGATTTTACATGATTGCTTGAAAGTTTTAAAAAACTTGAGTTTACCATTGTCATCAATGTTTATTTTCTTCTTGAATAAATTATCATAAAAACATTTAATTTTTGATATGATATTGTCTCTTGGCTTTTGTTTTTTTTTTCCTAAGGAGTATGCCTTTACTGTATCCAGATTCCTCCAAAATATCTTTAATATAAGTAAACCATGAACCTAAAACGTCATTTCATTTTTTTTGCAAGTAAAAAGATTCTTTTAAAAAAAGATTAATCTCCTCAGAATTTAGTCTGATAAAATACAAAATAAATATAGAATAAAATTTGATATAGAGTTAAAGGGGGAATCTTCCAAAGTCAATATAAAAAGTTTAAACGGTTAAGTAATTAGATGGGCTCATGGAATCCCTTTGTTCGATCTAAAAGATAGAAGCATGGTTACTAAATGTCAAAGCAGCAAGTACTTGAACAAGTATTTTGACTCCACAGAGTGACCAAGTAACCAGAGCATTAACACTTGCCATTACTGCTTGACTTCAATATTTGTTTTCAAACATTCTGTTTGTTATTGTTTCTCATGATTTACCTTTTTTTGCCATCACTTTTCGCTTGTCGTCCATCCGTACGTGCGTCCGGCGTAAAATATTCATTCAAAGATATTCTCTTCTAACTACTGGGCTAATTTGAACCAAACTTGGCCTCAATATATAGTCCTTAGGAGGTCCCTTCGAAAAAAGGTGTTTTTCATGTCCGTGCTATATCCAAGATGGACGCGAGCGCTGAACATATTTGTAACATTGGATCCTATGGAAACGCACATTCAGAGATCTTCTCTTCTGGAACTGTTGAGCCAATTCAAACCTAATTCCAGGGTATAACAGTCTTTAGTTGGCCCCTAAAAAGATTTCCAGGTCAGAATTCTATCCAAGATGGCTACCAGCGGACTTAGTTTTAATATTGGACCCAAAGGGAAAACACATTCAAAGATCTTCACATCTGAAACCTCTGAGCCAATTGGAACCAAATTCAGCCACAATAGTCCTTGTGTTGTCCCCTACAAAAAGGTATTGTTCAGGTCATTGCTATCCAAGATGACCGCCAGAAGAAACATAGTTTTAACATTGAATGCTATGGGAAAACACATTCAAAGATATTCACATCTCATTAGCAGAAGAAATAGGAACCAAACCTGGCCACAATAGTATTTATGTGGTCCTCTGAAAATAAAGTGTTTTCCGGTTGACGCAATATCCAAGATGGAGGATAACGATAAAAATACACATTGGACCCTATGGGGAACATATTAAAAGAGATCTGAAACTGCTGAGGCAAATGGAACCGAACTTGGCCATAACAGTCTATAAGTAGTTCTCCGCAAATAAAATAAAATAAAAAAAAAAAAAAAAAAAAAAAAAAAAAAAANAAAAAAAACAAACAAACAAACAAACAACAAAAACAAAACAAAATAAACTTGGTAACTTGGACCCTATTGAAACACATTCAAAGGTCTTGTCCTCTGAGACCACTAGGGCACAGTAGAACCATTGTTCAATTAAGATCCTTTAACAAAGACTGTCTATGTTAGCAGGGTCAAGGTGAGCGATAAAAGCTCTTGAGTGTCACGAGCTCGTTTTATTTTTCAGATCTGAAATGGTAGGAATGGATATATATTCTGTTTCGGTTTGGATAGTATTTGTGAGTTCTGGTAAGTTCATTATTTATTGAATACAAGTTTTTCGTTGGTCAACGGATAATAAAACTGCAGAATCTTACTGCTTTAATGACACCAAGCATCCCCGTCTCATATATGCTGTCTAGACACACAGGAAACTTGCTAATTTTCACCTGTTATTGGCGAATATTTACGCTTATACAGAGCTAAGCAAGATAACATATGGGTAAACCCATATCCAAGGATACTCGATTGTTCACATACCTGTAATACCTGTACAATTTTGAAAAGGATAATTTTCAAACTAACAAACAAACCAAAAAAAACCAAAAAGATGCATTTATGTTTATGAATTATTTTATTTCATTCGTTTCTTTCGGTTCTTCTTGTCATAAGCTCTCAGGATCACCATTAACCCTTACCGTTTCTTAGCAATATGGAAAATTGGGAAATTGGGGGGGGGGGTCAAAATTGCACATGTACTAGATAATACAAAATTACAAAATTTGATTGTAATTGAATTTAATGCCTGTCAACATCAAGAGACATACAGAGATTAGCAATTACTCGAAATCGTTAACATCACGCGTGTAAACTCGCTCCAATAATGCAACACTAGAATCGAAACTCCTCGTAATTTTGGTCGAAGTTTATCTGTATTGACACAATGTTCCGATGGTACAAAGTTATTGTTTTTACTGATGCATTGTGTAAACCTGATATTACAATTAAAATCAGTGACAATTTATTGATATTCAATAAAAAACCTTTTGTTGACATTTCTGTACAGTTTTACTTAAAATTACATGTATTGGGAACCTCAAGGGAAGTCTCTGTCTCTGCAACCATACAATCACTAATTTGATATTTAGGGGTATTTTATATTTCAGTTTTGTTTTGCTGTTTGTTTGTGTTTTTTTCTCACAATTCTTATTATAATATGCCTTTTTAAACATTACACTTTTTCAGTGAACTAATGCTATACGGAACGATTAAGAATTTAAAAAAAAGACATTGCCATATCTTTTATTTCTAAAATAAGTTGATATACGATGTATATCTATAATGAAATATTTCCGCTCAAACTATGTTGCTATAAATTAACTGACATCAAGAGACAGGAATAAAAGCCCTGTCCTTGATAAACTGGAATTTTCTTTGTGTATCGTGTGCGTTTTTGTCACATGTACATTCACTTCATATCCTTTCATTTTTTTATTCTGATTCTCGTTTTTGAAATATGGACAACCACAAATACTCAATTATTCGAAGCTTTACCCCGATCACTTACTGACTTTTTGAACTGCTTTTTCAGGGTTTACTAAATGCCGGAAAATTGAAACTGACATGTTACTCCAAATTCACACTCGGTTTCGCACGTTTTGAGGGTTAACACATATGTACCAACGAAATTAGAAATGGATTGTATAATTCAAGATGTTACTATTCGAGCCTATGGAATATTAATTTATGTTCTGTGCCTTGCTAACAAAATAAAAATCTTAAGATACACATCATATGTGCTATTTATATTGAGTGTAGCAGGAGACGACGTATGCCATTGATGGCAATAGTAACAGACTGACAGACGGACACCAAGTGTGGCTTGACTATGCCGTCAGCTATGTGATTCGGATGTGGTATCTACTAAAACATTGTTAGCTTCAAGTAAATAAATTTGTAAAGTGTTATAATCATACGAAACTGTACTATTAGTTTTGGAAGCACGCTACGCATTAAACTGAATATGGTATAACATTAAGGATTTACAAAATAAATATTTCCATGTTAGTTCTATTAATAGAAGTTTAAATTAACAAAATTAGGAATTTAAAGACCACCATATCTATATATTATTCTATTTAATGAAAAGATATACTTTTTGATTAGATAAAGTATTAAAATAAAAATGATATAATCAAAAATATGATAACCATTGGTCAATTTTGAAAACGCTGAATTTAAAGAAAAGATAACTCTACTATATAAAGTCCGCCTGATACTGAGAAAGCGGTGGTGTATGAATATTTGTAGTATTACCTATTAAAACATGAACAAATTGCTTCAGATCATTAGTAAAAATACACCTCTTAAATTATGTGTATTCAGATAATTGATCTAGGGTGAATTTAACTGATAAAAAGTCGCCAAATACCGAACTATTTCCTACGCCATGACATTGTGATCTGTACCCAAAAACAATTATATACTCTGAATAGATAGTATGCACTGATCGAGTATATGAAAAAATTTAAATATAAGAGGCTATGGTAGGAACCAAAAGTGTTAAGAATTGGAGACATGAATAGCGAAATTGTCTTCCAATTGAGGGGTCTGCATGGCTTTATTTTGACCTTTGACATTGCAGACAGATTATACTGCCCCGCCATCTCTATGTGAAAACAAGGAAACATTTAAAGTTTTATATCCAGGCGTAGTCTGAGAAAGCTGACTAAAGTATAGGTTCAAGTTAGAATCATGCAAATCAAGTATTCGAGTGACAAGTTCAAAATTTTTCACGCAATATATGAGGCTTGTTTAAGGGGGTCCAAATATCCCATATCCCAGTAAGTCTGGACTAAAATATCCCTTTGAAAATTGAAGATATCCCAGTAATTATTGAAATATACTATATCCAGTAGTGAAAATATCCAATATCCCTGTAAGTTTTGTCTCAAATATCCAATATCCCATTAATAAAACTCATAAATATCCCAATATATCCTACACATGCCTCATATAAATGCTGACAGTTTCTCAAGCAAATCGGATGACCAATGAAAGTAATTTATGAAGTAAGCCAAGTTCTAAATCAATCAAAATATTATAAAGATTACATTGCATGCATATTAATTTGAATTCCGTCAATTTGATAGGTGAACACTGATCACATGGCATATTAATTTGACCACATGTTCACGTGGCGGATTAATTTGTAACAATAGAATCCCAATGTACATGATGCACTTTCCTGTAAATAATTTGCGTTTTTTAATATTTCGGTTGTAAAATGTAATTATAAGAATTGAACGCATTATTAGTTTCATAGGGATTATGAAAGTGTTGACTGGGTGCACATTTTCAACATGACCACGCTTCATTAAAAATGTGTTTCTGTCAACACTTTCATACCTCAATGGGACATTCAATTCTTAAATGAAAGAAATGAAGAAAGTATGGAAAATCTCATCTCCATTATTTCACAATATAACTAGTTATTTTATTTCTCAATTTTCCAAAACAGAAATTATGCAAAAATTATTTTAGAGATTTTATTTAAGGTCTACTTAATACAATATGATGGCCTGCAAATGATGGACTTAATTATTACATTTGTAGGTGATCCCATTTAAGTATATTAATCATCCGATTTTTTTGTGTGTAATAGTTCGCGTGCCACGTACACCGTCTATACTGAACATTTTTCAAAATCTGGCTGGTTTTCAATAGCAAAAAGTGTCGAATAAAAAACTTAATTGACACGTGCATGCAAAACATTCTTGCCGGTATGAGTAATGACTTTTTACTCAAAGCTTTATCACTCACTCATTTAATGAAAACGAATTCTTCATTCTTCATATTTTAAACCAAACGTATTAACAGTTTCTTGAAAGCACTTAAGATATTTCCCACCGTTGATTTCTGACATTTGGTCCGATAATACGGATTGCTCTGTCTTTTTCCATAATATTTTGCCCATTAACACCCTTTCCATATTAATTCTAAAAGTATGTACATTAAAGGAATTTTGGACAAAATTTCAAGAAATACTGGACTTTTTGAGTCATCGGAAAAAGTTCTATTACTATACGAAAAAAAATCAATCCATTAATACAATGAGAGAATCGCTAATTAATTATAACACTGTTGATCTTAGGGGGGGTATATTCAATATGATTGTAGCGCTTCTGGTTAATTGTTAATTTAGTTAAATAATTGTCATGTAGGAAAAATTATAAACTTCGTTTGCTTTCTAGGTGAAATATATTTCACAAACTTCGTTTGCTTTCTAGGTGAAATATATTTATTTTAAAAGGCCAGGAATCCATCCATTTCCTCTTACTGCCAGTATTTGAAGCGATCGTTTCCGTCTCCAATTACACGAAAGTCCCGTATTGGCATTAACCTTCACTCAATTTTTTCAGCTTTTACAAATTTCTATAGAAAGCATTTATATGTGAAAAATCTAGAAAATGGAAATTTCCCTCCAAATATTTAATTGTTTATATATTTTGTATCTCAACATCAAGCACATAAAACTTTTTTTTTGTTTATTGCTAACTTCTCATTAAGTCCAAATATTTCGGAGCATTTTATGAAACTCGCATTACTTTAATAAAAGTTTGGACAACCTTACTATGGGATCTTATGCTGCGTTCAGACGTACATTTAATGCGAATCGAAAACGGTTGTTGCGTTCAGACGTCAACAAATTATGAATGCGCATCGAAAACGTTTCAGCTAATGCGCATTATTGAAAACGTATCAGGCATACGTTTTCGATAATACAAATTAGTTAATACGTATTCGATGCGCATTAAAGTGCCGAGTGAACGCAATATTTCGAATCAGAATACTAAAAAATAATAATAATAGAAATAATAATAATAATATTAAAAACATCATTATAAATGAATAACGCTACAAATGGAATGAGATGGAGCAAATGCACATGAGACAAAATCCTTACATGTTGGTCTTTCGTCAAAAGTATTGAGAATATGCAATTTTCACTGTGTATTTCATATAGAATCATAACTTTAAAAAAAAAATATTTTCAAGCCATTTCTTTATGGATTTCAATGAAATTTATTTTGAATATTCAAAATTACATTTATTTTCTAGGTTTATTTGGTCATAGGATTTTGTTTTATGATTATTTCATCACAACTGAAATATTTTTCAAATTCATTTTGGTTCAAATATATAATAAAAACATGCAAAGAATTTTTCACGTGGTCTTTAAATCATAAGATGAAAATGCAGAGTTCACGGACAAAAATCATTGCCAAAAAGTCAAATAAATTCAAATAATTCTTCATCTTTTAAAATAAGTTTCATTAAAATCGGACAAGAAACAGCCTTCCAATAATTTTGAAAGAGTTGTCAATTAAGATGAAATGCATTAAAACAATTTTGACCAAGGACTATGTACATGGTAAAACGAAGCAATGAAACAACACTTTTATTGATGTTCTCCATCTTGAAGTCATCAAAGTAGTCATTTACCCTTGAATTTCCTTCAGCATACAAATTTTGCAACTGCTTTAAAAATCTTCTCGAAAACTTCTTTCAGAGATTATCTGTTATATACAGTATCAGAACAAAATCAATTCAAATGCATTTCTATACATTTAGAAAAAAAGATTCGGCCGCTAAACTTGTCACTTGTATGCAATACGGGACTTTCGAGATAGGAACTCTATGAAATTAGAAACGATCTTCTCAAAAACCAGTTAGACGGAGTGACTGATGTCTTAAACTAAATTTTGATTGACGAAAAACAGTTAACCTGAAGCGCTACAAAAGATTGAAAACCTGTCCAAATCTCGCGGTAGCCAGCATGGGCCAGGATACCAGGCAAACTGAATATAAACAACCCTTGGCTCAACGTTGTTCATTAGTGATCCCTCTCAATGTATTGATTTTTTTTCGTATGGTACCAGAAATGTATTCTGGTTTGAACACGACTCAGAAGTCCCGTAATTTTTGTAGGTTTTTGTTAAAATTCGTTGTATATGACCCCCAGAACCAAAATAAACTAATCGTTATTTGGAAGAGCAAGTATTTTTACGTTCACAGTAAAAAAAAAGATTTTGGTTCTTGGTGTCCTTTCAGTAGTACATGTACCATCTTCTCAAACACCGTAGCTAAAATTGACACAAAAGGTTGTATTTCTAATAAGTACACATACCAGATAGGAAAAATGAAAGGATGTGGAGTGAATGTACATGTGACAAAAACGCACACGATACATAGAAAACTCCAGTTGACCACTATACAACATTAGAGCATATTTTAAAAAGTACCCAACATAGAAATAAAATTCACGCTTCTTACCAAGTAAAAAAATGCCAAAAGTATGTGATAGTGTGATGAGATTGATTTTATGATTTTAGGAAAACGACAATGTCCCCTCATAGCTGACGTCATTAACTATATGACGTAGATTATGTACTGACTTAATTTCAAAATGACGTAATGTAAGATGCATTCATTTGGCGGACAACATATTATCTTGTGTATTGTATTGTTAATATATAAGAAAATGAACAACAACAAAATATGACTTTATTAACATGAAATATAGAAGAGAAATATAACGACAACATAATAACAATATAACTTTATAATTCAATAAAATATTCGTTGTTAAGATACCTTTAGGACAAAAAATAAAGGTATTGTTATTTCATGGATATGGTTAAATATTTTAGTTAATTATAATTGAAAACAAGTGATTATTAGTAATGCGCATTAGTGATTAACGTTAGACGTGTGAACGTTAAGCGTATTCGATTCGCATCGAAAGCGTATTAAAAATTGTACGTGTGAACGCAAATACTTTTCCAATGCGTTGTAGCGTGAGATCTGCCAGTCCCGTGAAAACTGCCAGTTCCGTTTCCGGTTTGTTGTCTGGCTTGTGGATTTCACGCAGGGGTCGTGAGATTTATTAGCCGTGAGAAATACCAGTTCCTTTTCCGTTTTTAAACTTGAAAATTGAAAGTACAATTATAGTACTCAATGCCAATGCATTTTAAAGCTGAACCACTTTCTGTACGATTGATTAGTAATTTAAATAATAAAAATAAGATATAAAAACATTCCATACTGCAGTTTTCTCGATGCACAACAAGGCAAGGAAGATGAAACATATGATGGTAGAGGGGAGAGAAAACGATGTAATTTTAAACATGAAAGGAAAAGTAGCTGTTAGTTGCATCAGAGACGTAAAATTGAATGTAAATTTTATATATGTCTCTGGTGGCATCAAGCGCAAATAATTTCCGAAAATAAAAAAAGAAAAAAAAACGAATCATTTGATGTTAAATGCATGTTAGTGTGGGGCTGGGCGGAAATGGGGGTGGGGGGTTAAAGGTCTATGATTTGATTAAATAATTTTTTCCATATCGAGAAATCTTAAGGAGGATAGAGTAATAACCAGGCAGGTACTATTTTTTTTCAATAATATTCTTTACAATATTTTTTTTCAATAATAGTCTTTACAGCTTAAGCTTTTTCACTTTTTTCTAGTGTTAAAAGATTTTCCCTAAGAAATCAACACACTGTTCTCTACTCTCATCAAAACACTGGTAAGAATCATACCATATTTTTTTTTCTCGAAAAAATTGAACACCCCCTCCAGAAAAGATAACAACTGCACTTTAAATATCCAATGCATCCCCAACCCCCCCCCCCCAAACAAAAATTGAAAATGTTGGACATCATAGTTATATCATTTTTTTCTTTATATGTGTCCTTTTAAAACAATTGCTTTTTTATGGCATATATAGTACAAAATTAATGTCCACTTGAGTAGACTGGGGCCATACTGCCATTTTCCATGGTAGAGTGAATAAATACTTTAAGAGCATCCTGGTGTTGTCTATATTACGAAAAAGTGTTGGGGCAACAGATGACGGTGTTTATTAGAACACTTTGTTAATAGATTTAAAGTTTACATGCATTAAAAAAGAGCTACGCCACACGCAGCATATTGTCAACCACTGATAGCATCCAATTTAAGAAAACAAAAAACAAAAAAAAGGGCAAGCCAAGATAAATAAAACCATTCGCTCCATTTGTTTTTGTGCCAAGGGACATTGTGTTACAATTTCACAAAATCGATTGATTGACTCAAATTTTGCGGTCATAGAAAAAAAGGATGGGTGTTTCTGGGAACACATCATGCCTTGCTTGAACTATCATGTAAAGCGAATAAATCAATCGCATAAATAAAAGCGAAGGTCCATAACCTCATCACTAGACAAGAGATCCTGAATATTTGGTTCGAACTCAATAATATATTTGGAGTTGTCGATAAAAAATTCTACAGAAACAAATGAGCACTTTGGCTCAATAAGACTCTTAATTAAATTATACTAAATTCAAGTATCTGGGTCAAACTAGACTGCATTGATCTAGATATTCTTATAAGAAGAGTTACAGATTCAGACACTGACAGATGCCAATTTATCAAGAATGTTTTGTTCGAATCTTACTTACAGTTTTGAAGGAGTTATGTATTGAAAATGTATAGAGCTACAGACACAAATGAGCATTCCGGTTGGGCATGCCTCTAAGATGAGTAAAAATCAAAATTTGAAGTGTACCGCGTAAGGTGCACAACAACTAGATCACATATCTGACTTCCAGCCTGAAGGAGTTGCTGATATCCAAAACAAAGACAACAACACAAGACAATCATAGTGATCCCTATATACCTGTATCCACTCTGATTACTACACAAAGAAGCATGGGTGTAACGTTATACTTACATTTAGTGATCAATTCTGCTCACCCGGCTATAAGGACCATATGAAACTTACTTTAAGGGATGCATATGAANTAATGGTAGATGTTTCTGAGGAGATATTTAAATTTTATCAAATTATTATTGATATTGACCAACATTATTTGTCCTGGTGTCAATATTGACTTTCTGATAGCTACAATAATAACAAGCTTTTAAATTCTCAATTTGGTAATAATTATGCCAAATTTGGTGTCAATACTCCAGAGATTCATGATGACGACTATGATAACAGATGCCAAGTGATGGCTGTAGCTCACATGATCATTTGGACATGGAAAGCTAATATTCCAGGCTAATTTTACAGGCGTATAAATATTATGAAATTTCTTAATTCAAGCATAAGATAGCTTATACCTTTTAATATTGCACACATTAGTTCATAAAATTACAATAATACTTTTATCACCGCGTTAAAACCATGTTAAAACCACGTTAAAACTAGTTTTTCAATAAAAACACAGAATTCATAAACACTCCATTACAGTCTATAGACATTTACTCATTTACCTAAGAAGACTAATACATAAATGGGTTCTCTATCAAATTTTATAGATGTAAAGTTCAAAACAAGTCAGTATGCTTCCATTGACCATTTTAAGTTCAAAATGCTGCATTATCAGTTCATTATAGTTCATTCGCACAAATATCTACTTTATCTTAGCATGGACAAACATAAAATACACTTGTTGTGTGATGATGAGCTGCACTTAATATGAAGCTAGTGGCCACAAACACAGCATTGGAACACCTTGCCTTTCTTCTTCGTGTAATCTGGGCATCGCACATATGGTCCGATTTCTTATTCCAGTTTATAAAAGTCTTTCTTTAACATACTACTGAAACATGGATAAGTGGAAATGTCTCATGATGGATACTGGTACCCACATCAACACATTCAGCATTCTGAAATAATAATTTGAATGTCTGTTACAACCTACATTTCAGTTGCATGTTTTAATTTACAGAATGGCAAACTTAACTCACTTGGCATACTACTGAAAACTTATGTAAATAGGAATCTGAAGAAAAAAAATCCCATTGAAATCAGATAAAATTGAATTTTACATAATTTGCTGATTAACCATTTTGGCTCTTTATTGCTCAGATAGGAGACAAGTTATTCAAATTTGTTGCTTGTTCTTTGTACCTATTTTTTAAAAAAATATTTTCATAGTTCAAGCTCAAACTTTTAAATATTTAACCCTTTCGACAGAATACTATATTTCCCAATGACCAAAATGAAAGAAACCCCATAATAAACAGCTGCGCCAAGTCGCATGATACGCCCATTCGTCACCCCTTCAAAACTTTAAGTGATTTA
>MJUU01059742.1:14108-38259 GCA_002080025.1 Modiolus philippinarum | reverse complement strand
AGTATTCTTACAATTGCTGTCATCCTTTGCCCGACAAAAAGAACAATAGAAGACAAACACAACGTTAAACAACCACAGGGCACTCATCGAGTCAATATGCTTTTCGTATAAGTTTAAGCAGAGACATGTCCCAGGTTTAAGGTAGCAGCAATTGGATTTCTCCCGGTCGGTGAAATATTATTTATAGGACTATAATTTATTCGTGAAAAACTTTTTACCTTCTGTTTACATCTCAGTTCTACTATTTTTGGACATTACATGTTTTTACAGAATTTAAGCGAGTATTTAATTGCTGTTCCACATCTTGAAATGCCTTCAACGGTAAACAAAATTAGCCTGTATGCATTAATGAATTTCATTTTCGAATATCAATTAATAAACTGCGATGGATTAGTTATACATTTTAATTTTGAACCCAATTCATCAATATTTTCGGGTTATTTTATCTTTGAATGTGTTTTACCACAGAATCAAAGACCGTTGTAACCAAGTTTGATTGTAATTGCACACGTGTATCTAATAAATGTTTTCCTGTGCTCCTAATATAGGTTATTATATTTCAAGAAGACGAAAGGACCTTTGTAGATCTTTGTAGCGAAGTATGGTTCCATTTGAAGCAACAATTTAAAGTAACACAAACGCCAGATATTTTTCACATCTAAAAATCGATAACATTTCCATGGCTTATAAATGTAAAAGGGTCAAACGTTTTTAGGATAACTTCAGTGAGACATTGTTAGCTCCCCTTAATAAGACAGCGAAACTAACAGATTGAAATTCAACCCTTAATGTGAAGAATTCTACAATTATTTATAATTTATGGCNATCGGGGGTAACTTGACTTCAATCTGACGGGGTCGGCATAAGGTTTAAACCCAAAATTCAAAATTATTCAGGTCATGCGAAATTTTAGACCAGAATTTAACGTAAGAGACGAAAGTGATGAACCAGACTTATCCATATTGATATATAAAAGCGTACTGATTTCAATATAAACGAGTTTATTTCTATGTTTTGCCTGAATTTCTATGATCAATTATTTTAGAACAAAATTGTCAGTCAACAGGGAATTAGACGCGAAATCTCTAGAAATTGCTAAAATGAACATGTATACCCGAAATATCATCCCAAAATTTCCCGTGCGTACATAATTTATGAAGCAGGGATTCTGCTATGATAATGCCATGTTGTGACTGAAGATGCACAACACATTTTATTGCAAACTGGTTGCGATGCCAAACCACACACGATGTGTTGTACACTGGCGACGATAACACAAATAGAAATACCGACTCTATTATTTATGGAACTGCTTCAATCAAGGTTAACGGTAACTGGTACTGATATCTGCAGAGTAAACGATATGCTCTTTGTAATTTTTTTTTTCATATTAACAGAGCATTTATACGGAAAACTAAACATCTTTACTTTAGACTTCAAAATGTAAGTCATGTCATATGCATAGTTATTGACAACACAGCACACGGGTTTGTACACCAACACATCTATAAATATGGTCATTTACTGAAAGTACTACACGTGTGTACAGTTGAAAATTGTTTATTAATTCAATCAACATTACAGCTGTGTCAAATTAACAAGATCATAAAACAAGTATATTTGATTACCTGTACTAAATAGGAGACATCGATTAACATGTTATTAAATGGTCCTTGGCTAAATAAAGTCAAATTTGTGTGTTTGTTTCCAAGAAAACGTTATTTATTTCAACAAACTTACAAAGGGTGCTAGCCTAGTGAATGCAAAATATGCACAGAATGTTTGTGCACTGAACTGAAGATTTGAATAAAATCAAGGCAACTAAATTTCATACTCAGTTCCAATCAAAGCACCCCTTAAAAATCGGATAGCATGACCTTTTTTTTTAAGATATTTTAAAAATGGCTTAAGTGTCCACCAAGTCATGATTTACATGTACATGGAGCTGTACTGGCAACAGTCTTGATTAGATATATCAAACATATAATAGCCAAGGATATACGAGCAAAATGTATAGCCTACGTTGTTAATTTCTTTCTAACAAATTTCTCTGGAGTACTTTCATATTTTCCCTGTCATGCATCTCAGTAAACCACATAAGATATACAAAGGACAGCTATTTATTTAACATCAAGATACTGAAGGAGAGCATTTTTACATACATATTTATTGTTTATTTCTCACACATAAAATTTAAGATAGGAAATGAACATATCAAATCTATTCAAAGTGATAAATTAATCGCTACCTATAACCTGGAGTACATACTCCGGTAAGTACCCTAGTAAAATTTACGAAAACTGTTGCCTGCTCTGTGAAGACAATATTTCTTCAAGTGGTTTGTTATTTTTTCCGCATTTAATGGATGTTGCGAATACATTAATACATAGTATCTATAGTTTATAAGTTGTATAAATAATGCTTCTTTACAAAGGCTCAATATTTTTGAATTTGTTGTTCAACAGATAATTCAATGCTATCTTAATGGTGCATAAGTGGTTCTCAGTGTTGTTGTTTGACATTGTTTGAGGAAAATGAGTATATGATATCCACTTCAATATAAAAAACTAAAATATTTTGCATTATTATTTCTATGCAAGACGAGGTCTATATTTGAGATAATTTCCTACACCATTCGACACGAAATTGACTACATTTACCAAATGCATAAAATCTTCTCGAAAACTGTGGTAACAGGTCATCTGTTACATACAGGTCAGACTCCACTAAATATTTTCCATAGGCGGCCATTATAACGTTTTGTGAATTTTCATAATTACCTGAAGTTCACTTTATGCGGCGATATGATTTTCTCAAAGTGGCATGTCTGCCATGTAACATATCCAAACGATGACCTAACTTTAAAGTCTAATAAGAAATTTCTATCGCCTCATTTAACTGGGGTATGCAAATGATCAATTTTCCCTTTCATATCCTTGGGCATACGTGTCATCATTGATGAGGCTTCAGTATTTTTCCCATGCAATGCCCGGCACCTGAATAGGTTTTCAGGGGCTTTGGCTACAGAGCTGCCGGGCGCGTCCCCAGGTGGTGGATAGGGGAATGCCCTGTCTTTGCGGGGTAGTCAGGTCATAATACGGAAAGCCTGACCGCGAACCATTGTAGCCAAACTGTGTGGAGAAACGCCACGCTCCATGCAGTATAAAGACCCCTTCTATATTTCTCTAAAGAGAGCAGACGCACTGGGTGTCGTATAGAAGGCTAAATTTCCTGCCCCTACCCATTTCTCCCCTTTTCCAGTGGCAATCAAAAGTCGTTGCCCTGGTTGTCCCTTCCACCTTTATTTCTTTCTTCTTTTACTTACAATTTGTTTTGAATTGATTAACTTGTTCTCGTCCTGATATAGCTGAAATATTGCTCATTGGACGTCAAACTCTAACTAATCAATCAATCAATCCCATGCAATGAGGCTGGCTGATTCAAAATGCTTGTCAATCCGGAAGTGTTTAATGATCACAAGAGCGTTTAAGAACTCCGATATTGTCAATATTGACAGTTATATCCAAAGCAAAAGTAGCATGGCTTTGTTTATATAAGTACTATTTTTGACTATGCCAGCAGCTGATTGGTCATTTAGTAGAGTCTAACCTTTACACTGTCATAACAAAATCAAATCGAATGCATTTTCATACATTTAGATAACAGATTCAGCCACTGAACTTACCACTTATATACAATTTTGACGGTTTTTAAGGTGGTTGGCCACCTTATTGCGAAGACCGGGTTCCAAAGAATGCACTACAGCTAATGCTTTTTATATAATATACTTCAAACTGCTATGAGCTATGGCTATTTAAGCGATCAAAACAGCACAATACCCACTAATAACGTAGTTTTTTAGAAACAATTTCAAAGATCTCGTTTATTGCCACATAATTACAAGGACTCTGTTGCAGCGTAATGAACATACCGTATTTAGATAATTTGTGTAAATCGGCTGTCTGTATTAATTTTTGTTGCAGCCGAATCTTGTTGACATTATCAGTTTCTTGCAAATAATCAACTATGCGACAATTGCTTTATGTAATGAATGAGTGATATTCTAATGTTTATCTATTTTTGATATCGCTGTATAAGTATATTTATTGTCTTTCCATGCGAAGAACACGCTGTTTTGTTTACAAGTGTACACGCATGCGCATAGTTTGGTTTTAATTGTTACTTGTCTTGTAAGTTCCTCCAGCGTTGGAGCACTGCACATGCAAGAATAAAAATATCCTATACACACGCGATTTCTCATTAAAAAAATTTTAAACACACTACAACATAGCACCAGCAACCTTAAAAGCGAACAATGGCTTTATTTACGTAAAGCATAATGTATTCGGAACTTTTCTTAAAAGAGCGGGAAAATTTGAACTTTAAGCAGTCATGTAGGATAAATGCCGATGAGTTCCAAAAGATCTAATATGGAGGTTTACTTTCACTTTCTCGATCATTCACAAGGAGAATGTAGCGTAACTAAAAACGCCGCCGTTATGAATTGAATGATGGTTATTTATAAGAAGAATATCGTAGAAAATTCATGTATGTCAGACAGTGACTGGATATTTGGATATATTTGGAAGCTGTTGGTGAAACCGCTGGCGCTGATCATGCTGATGCCAAGCGATGCTTCAATTTTAAAGGCATCCTTCTTTCTACTAGTTAGCGCTTTCATCATGATTACTTAGAATTCTGTTTCTGGGAGAATAAAGAAATACAACTGTGCATAGTATCTGTAATTCCTCGACCAAAGGAGTTTGGACGCAGATTAAATACCGTGCTGTTTGTCACACTAAGGGGACGACCATTTGAATTTCGGGGAGCAGGGGCTTGGGTGATTTTGTAAATAAATAATTTATCTTGGTGCCAGTGAAAAAAAATATTTTTATCCTTCTTGTCCTTTAAATAAATAATTCAATTTTGAAGAATAAATTTGTTTTGCAATTGCAAATAAATGATCGGATGTGACATTTGGTGAAAATATATATTAATTTGTTTTAGATTTTCATGAAAATAAATATTTTTTTTCTTGGCAATTCGCCCAGACCTCCTGAAAATCAAATATTTACCCAGCCCTCCTCAATCAAACCTTGAGATTATCAGCATTAAACTTCGTACAGTTAATCCATAATCCACAATGTGATTCTCACTTATTTTTTTACACCAAATAATACTTGAGCTGTAAAAAAGTTTTCCTTTCTAATTGTTCCCAAGTATTGATACTGTAAGTTTTACCCTGAATTTGAGATCACAATCTTCATGATCGAGGTCAGCTACACATGATATATTCATTGCTGACAAAGCCAACCACCTTTCAGTGCAGACTGCACTTTGATTGTTTAGGTTTTTGTTGAAATTCGTTGTATAGGACATCCAGAACCCAAAAAAAAACAACTACTGTTTGGAAGGCTAAATACCGAAGTTACTATGAATTTAAATTCTGCATATGTTTATTTATTCGTAACCAAAAAATGTTTTGGTTCTTGGTGTATTTGTGTAGTGACTATCCTCTCACACACTGTAAAATAGCTAAAATGGACACAAAAAGCTATTCACGGCAATGTTCGACTGCTAATAACCTAGAAAACATACAAGTGTAGCATATATTAATTTTATTTTCAAGAAGTACATTTTCTAGAGACCACTTTACTCGATTTTCGGCAACATGCATCTGAGCATATTCTGAAAATGACTCAACATAGGAACAAATGCACGCCTTAATGATCATTCTTCTTTGTAAATAAAGAAATTAGCGTGGCAATTTATAATTCACATCGCGAATTGGTTTTTGATGTATTTTTGTTGTGTACACGTAAAGGGATATGGAGTAAATGTACATCAGACAACAATCTTATACATTCACCATATAACCCGCAAAACAAGACACTCTTGTCGACGTCTAAATAGAAAAAAAATATTCATACCCCTTTGCATCTATAACACTCCGTCAGATCTGTATGCATGTACGATTTTGAATGGAGATAATTTTAGATAATAATTTTTAATACAGTAAAAAAACTTTTATAAGTTGGTTTTCGAGCTAACTCAAAGTTTTTGACCTGTAATCAGAAAAATTAAGAAATAATTTGTGAAATACTAAACTTATCTTGGCTGCTAAGGTTTTGACGATTTGATATTCATATTCAGGGGGAGGGGGGAACTTTGTAAATGAATAATTTAATCTTGGTGTCAATTATAATAGATATTTAATTTTAATTTGAAGAACTAAAGAATATTTTTTTTAGGCAAATGCAAATAAATTATTTTGATGTGACATTTGATGTGAATAAATAATTTTTGAAATTCTCATGAAGACGAATATTTTTTGTAGGCGAAATCGTCAAAACCACACACCCTAAAATTCAAATGGTCGTCCCCTAAAAGCAATTAGATATCGGATATACATATATTTATGGTGCTGACAAGTTTAATGAAATAAACACGAAACTTTCCTTTTGAATGAGTAAATAACGTTGAATGCAGATATTTCTGAGACCATCACCGGAAATTTTAAATGTCATGAAGTTTCGTATGTAATAGCTATGTTACCGTCCTATCTATCTGCAATTTGCGGCTGGAAATTAAAAAACAAACAAACAAACCAACATTTTGCAAAATAAATATTGGCAACTAAATAAATATCGATGAACACTATTACAATTTATCTATAAAAAAGATTGATTTTGAAAATTTTAGATAATTATAGATAAAAGGAATTAATTTGTACATATACGGTAAAAAATCACTGTTATTAACTGAATTGCACTGTCACAATCCGCCACAGTGCAATACAGTTATTTCAAATACTGTGGTTAACTGTCATGTACTGTTACAATCAAGGACAGTGCATGACAGTAACACCAAATACTGTCAATAACTGACATGTACTGTAACAATCCGGGACAGTGCATGACAGTAGTCGTAAAGACTGTCATTTACTGTATGTTACTGTTACAGTACTGGACAGTTAATCACAGTACTTGGGTACTGTCCCCGATTGGCACAGTTCTTAACAGTACTTAATAGATATTTCACAGTACTACCACAGCAGAGAACAGTGAATGACAGTGAAAAATTCACTGTTCCTGGTATGGACAGTACTTTTTCCTGTACATAGTGGTATGACGATCGACAACCCCCGCATAGATAGGGCATTCCATTACCCAGCATCTAGGGATGCGTTTGGCAGCATTGTTTTGACATAGATCTATAGCAATGTTTTACATAAATTTGCTTATATATCGGAAGCTTCCCTTGTTGAACATGGATTACCAAATTTCGGAAATAGGTAGGTTTAATTTTCAGGTTTATGAACAAACTTTTTTGCAATGTGAATCCTAGTGCGTATTTTTACTTAAAAGTCCTTCGAAAAGGGTTTTACTGTTATCCGGAACCAAACTATTTAACGCCAGGAAAGCAGTTCAATTTACCGGTTTCGCTGAACCCGTGAAGAGTTGGCTACACCGATCTATCACAAGTGTTGACGTGACAATTGGGTGAAATTACGGAACTCTCCATGAAAGAATTGGGTGAAAACTCATTGTTGCAGAAATATTTGGGTAATGTCAGTTTTAGGTTGGGTTATCAGACCCATGTCAAAGAGGATAAATTGAATTTTCATTAGTTTTAATTGCGTAATCACGCAAATACGCAGCTTATCTGTTGCTCTGCAGGTGTCAGGAATGTCATCTGTATTGGTGTGAATAATACCCGAGGAAATACGATTACACAGTAAATAATGTCATCTATATTGGCACAAATATTGCTCGAGGTAATATTATTACCCCTATACTCGATGTCATCTGTATTGGCGGGAATAATCCCTGAGGTAATACGATTACCCAATATTCGATGTCGTCTGTATTGGCGGGTATAATGCCTGAGGTAATACTTCTATCAAATACTCGATGCCATCTGTATTTCCATTAATAATGCCCAAGTTTATATGATCATCCAATACACGAGCTTTATTTGATGAAACTATAAAGGAGAAATGAATTGTCAACGTGTTCAAGTATATGAATAATATGAATTCGGCATACCGATCAGAGTGCAGAACAGCACGTCAAGTCTCTTGACTAACGTTAACGCGTGTTTGGATGAACGGGAATTTACAGCAAATTCCAAAAATGACAGAATTTCTGTGTCATGTCTTCTAAGGGTCGATTCAATTAATGTGTCCCCGGCACACCTTGACAGGGTCAAATGGTGTGATGTTGTGACTGATTTATAGTCGATGTTTCAATAGTTCCTAAGTAAAAAGATGACAAAATGCTACATAATGTAGGAATCGACACAGTGTTTAGTCTGTTTCCTTTCATATTTGCTAACATTGTATTTTCTTAAACACAGAAGATAATAAAAGGTGCCAGTATATACGCCACAAACTCAAGGTGGGACATATTTATTATGTTACATGTATTGCCGTCAAATCTTTCTTTTTTTATTGTATTTGTTTATTCTGTACCGTGTTCGGCGGGACTGCTTCACAGCAATAGTAATTTTAAATTTCAGTGTATATTGTCCCTGTAGTGAAAATTTAGCTGCAATCGGTTATCAATTAGGCTGAAGAGGTGGCGTGAGTGGCGTACGACCCTAAAACCGGAAAAGTAGAAATTGTATATGGTAATGTCAGACGTGGAGAGTGGGCATTTAATACATTGTTACCTATATATGTTAAGATGGTCCACAACAGTCACACAGGTACGGCTGCAAGTTGATCAATCCTTGGTCAGCCTTAGCAAACAGGGTGTTGTCTCTTCAAAGTATGGTCGTGGAGTGAGACCGTAAGATGTACTCACTCAGTTAAGTCCGAGAGTAGTATTGGGAATGTAAAAGTCTGATAAGTTCCGATGGTCAGCCTCGGTTTCTTACACGATACTATTTAACTTCTTCCGTACTTGGAGGACTCCCACATTCCTCCCCATTATATTTTTCAGTTCTTGTCTAGTTCTTCTTTCTTTTTTTTAAACAGTAAAATGATCTGCAAGAGTTCCAAACAGGTGCTCTTTATATAGTAGAGTTGGTCTAAATGTGAATACTTCATAGGCTAAAAATAAATGGTGTGTACTATTAAATACACACTTAACATGCTTAAAGTTCAAATCCATGGCATATGAAGTTAGTGGTTGAAGAATGGCTGTATATGTCCACATAGCAAACATTATTAAATGATGGAAAATGGTGAAGAAACAATGATGGATAACTATTATGGTTCCCGATAGTATCTACCACTGAAACAATAATGAAATAATGGATTAAAATAAAAATGAATTTATATTGATGATTATTAATTGAAATCAGCATGCAGAGGTGGCTCTGTTTCCATCTGCATGTATTAAAACATTATGATATATACAAATATGTACAATTTCAGTCCAAATGGCAGATCTTCTTAACATTCTCTGTGGTGATAAGACAAACTTCTTCCAAGGTGATATCCAAAAGATCCGAAAAATGTTTTGCTATAAAGTTAATGATCGCTAGGTTGGTTTCTGTAATAGATATATGGAGCATCAGATTCTAAGACTAGGTTGGCAATGTGATGATTTTTGACAAAGGTTTCAACTGTGGGTTTGAAGAATTTATGTGGTGGGACTCCAAAAACAATATTGCTGAATTTAACTGTAACTTGTGTATAAATTCGTGGCAAACAACCAAAAAAAAAAAAACAGTGTCAAAGGATGTGATGAGAAGACGGTAAAGTTTTTTTCAAAGAATCCAAAAATTCTTTGTGTATGCAATAATCTCCTCGGCACTGGAACTGCATTTTTTTTTTTTTTTTTTTTTTTTTTTTTTTTCAAAATATTTAAACTGATTTTTAATTTAAAAATTTTTTGATGGGTCTGATGAATCCAACCCACATTCTGAGATAGCAATTGTATTTTTGAGTTTTAATTTTTCTTCTATTACATAAAGATATTCTTCCAACAAATCAGGTTTTGTGACTGAACTGTTTTGGGGCGGATGCCAAAGGTGAATCTTAATTCTCGAAATTTAGAGATCAAAATGGGTATGTCTGCTGCTTTTGGCCAAAACTTTGGGAAACAATAGTTGGTGACTAAAATTCCTAGGTTGCTGTGGCATTCTTCTGCACCTCCAAATTGATAAAAAAAACTTGGAGGTCGGGGTCACCGACGCGATTCAGGAGAGTGTCAAAGTGGAGGTGAGCATCTGCTATTTTAGGGTTTGATGCAGATCTACCGGGATCTACTGATGGTGCACTTTCTGGTTTTGATGATCTGAAGACTCCAAATTGGGTATCTCATCACTGTCTTCAAGAGTGCACCAGTGTCTTGATGTTTCTGACTATTCGTTTCCTAACTTTATCTGGTTTTGAGGGGTCCCTGTTTTCAAATTGAAAATAAACCGGGGGATACAATCCTAAAGACTAATCTCTCTTAGTTTACACTTGCGCAAAGTTTGTTCAATCCTTGTTCTTTCCTTCTCATTATGGTTAAAACTTGTGTGGGATCTAGTATCAGATCTTCTCCGTACCAAGCTTTTTATAGGACATCACAGCTTCAATGTCTGGTGTATTTTGTTTGAGTTTGCAATTTGTTTTTTATAAGACATGAGACTCCATCCCTTTTGAAGAACATTTTATTCATTTCTTGTTTAAAAGTTATGAATGGTCATTTTACTCTTGACCAAATGTCTAATTATCTACAATAAGACTAGTCTAACATCGTATTGCATCTATTGTCTCCAAATCTGGCCGTCTCTCCAATGCACACATTTTATCGAATGTCGAGTCTCACAAGTCAACATCAATTTGTTTGTGAAAGCCGATCGCCGGGTTGGCAACAGCACTCTGTCAACCACATCAGAAGATTCTTTGGCCAAATATTGAGGACATTGGCCACTGTCTCTGTGCCTATAAAAATAGATTGCATTACACATAAAACAAGTCAAATATGCCAGGTTCTATCCTTATCTTAAATTTAGAAATGATTAGTATCATTGTAATTATCTTTAGTTTATATTGATTGTGTTACTTAAACTGTTATTGATTTGATTAACTTTTTCGCATCATGATATAGCTGAAATATTGCTCACTGAACGTTAAATTATAACTAATCAATAAATCTTAAGATTGTTGCAAACCTGCCGTAAACGATTTTTAAAGAAAACACAAAGATCAATGCGTCCAAGCAAGGACCTATAAAACCGACTGGTTCCAGTATTGAAGATCCATAATTGAAAAGTTTTTAAGACACACGATGGACACACAGTAATGTGAAGGTCTATTGGAAGAGGCATTTTAATTTGCCAGTTAGTAAGTTGAGATTTTCACATACCTAATAAAAAATAGTTAATAAAATGGGACGGAAAATATGTTTGACAATGACAGATACCCATAAAATAATCGTTACACTTAACGTATTTTTTCCCCAATTACCCTTTTTCTGGGAATCTTAAATTACTGCTGTAATTCTTGACCTTCCTGACGTAATGACATTTTAGCATAGAATAACAAAAAACATCTTTTAATGATTATCTTTAAGATCGATTTTCAACCCGGCTACAGAGCTGCCGGGCGGGTCCCCAGTTTGTGGTTAGGGAAATGCCCTGTCTATGCGGGATAGTCAGCTCATAATATTGAACTGTTGTAGCCAAATTGTTTGGAGAAACACCACGCTCCATGATTCATTTAGACCCCTTCTATATTGTCTAAAGAGAGCGCAGTCACTTGGACTGGTAAAGAAGATTAAATTTCCTGTCCCTCCCAATTTCTCCCCTTTTCCAGTGGTAATTAAAGCTCGTTTTCCCTTCCAACTTTGTTTCTTTTTAATCTTACTTGTATTATTTTGAATTGACTACCTTGTTCTCGTCCTGATATAGCTGAAATAATGCCCAATATTGTGAATATTTAACTAATCAATCAATCTTTTTCAAACGTGATTGCAACCAAATCATTCTATATTTAAAGCAATCAATTTATTAAGGAGGAACAATTTTCTTATATAATTACAGTAAAAGCTACCGGTAATAAATCTTTTATTATGTTTTTTTTTTATATTTTACACATTTGTCTTTTACTTGTAGAAAGCTCTATGGTTTTGTGTCGATATTTTGTTATATATTTATTGTGATTCTTCAAGAACTTTTACAGTTCACGCGACGATTCAACTGAAATACATACTGTAAAAGATAGAGTAAAATATAAATCAATCAATATATTTGATCGATTAAGACACATATGTGGGAAATACCCTTACTTAACATAAAGCTGAATCCATATTTTCAGTTCTTTCTGAACAATCTTTTTATGTATTCATATAAATATAGAATATAATTTGTCCTGTCAAAGTTCAAAATTATTGTTAGCTAACTTTTTAGTTTGTATACTTTAGTGTGTGCCTTCAGTGACGATCTCGATCTTTAGCAATTGCCACACGATGCACAAAGAAATATTTTTCACCAAGTTCTCCTCTTCGATGTTCGTCTAGTTTATGTTTCTTTGAAAATGTCGCCTTTTGCAATTTCCATGACAACAGCAGCCATTTAAAAATTAAAAAAATACCGAAGTACATTTCGTTATGCCGTGCACGTGTAACCTCTCGTCAACAGCATTAGAATCAAATAATATGGAAAGCCATAATATAGAAGTTGTCTAAAAAGAAGTACTTATTTTCAAATAAGAAAAATCGAAAAATAAATTCTACCCAAGATCATATCTGTTGGTGTTAGACAACCTTCCATTAAAGTTTCATCAAAATTGAAGCACTTACAATTTTCCCGCCTTTTTCAGTTTCCATGGCAACCGCAGTCATTTTGAATATTCCAAGAGATGTTTTTGTGTGTTGTGAACATTTACTTATTATAAGATAGTTTCCTTTGAAGTAGTTGCTTGCAAAGTGTGTTTTTTTATTTGTACGGACAGACAAGGGATAGAACGATATGCTCCCGATTTTTAGTTGCGGGGCACAAAAAATAAAAATATATCGGCTAGCGCATCGGGCGCAATTTTTTTTAGGCAAATAACACTCCGATTTAACAATAAAACTTTATATTTTCCTTGTTCTTGTAGAGCAGACGCCCCTCACGCCAACCCTTAATCTTTCCCTGCCTTGGCTGAAGAAACATCACATGAGGCTAATTTAGAGAACTAATTTAGGTAAGCCATAATTATACTTTATACAAGGCTTAGATTTGCTTATATTGCCATCACTAAACTTTAGAAAAGGGCATAAATACACTTGTGGCTGGACTTAAATACTTAGTACTTAAGGTCAATTTATATATCGGCTTCAGGTATAGTGATATGTTAAATGTAAATAACTACTCTATCTACATTGCTTATTTAGATGAGGATGAACGAGCTGCTGGTAGCTCAAGCAGTCTTTTCAATTATACTATTTTTGACAGTACTGTTGATCTAAATACAGATCTTTCAAGCTGCTGCAGTGAGGATTTCTTTGATAAAACGTTAGCATTCTGTTTTGGATGCTTGCCCCAAAATTTCAACCCCAGCCTAAGTCAACTTAAGAACTTGAATGACCAACTGCGGTGAATGACAAAGGTGAAAAGATTAGACATAATGTCGCAGGAAGGTTTATTTATCTTAAATGACGGCTTCAACACTTATTTCATCCTGTTGGATTTCAAAAATATTTTTCTCCGAATTTGGCTGCCGAGCTGCCGGAGGCATCCCCAGTTGGAGGATAGGGGAATGCCCAGTTTATGCAGTATAGTCAGGTCATTATACGGAAAGCCTGACCACGAGTCATTTTAGGAAAACTGTGTGGAGAAACGCCACGCTTCATGCAGTATAAAGACTCCTGTCAGTGTCACAAATAAAAACTGACATTTTCAGCTAGATTCGCGTCTTCCGGATTTGATATTACCGGTTTTGACTTGACCATGGATTGACCAACTGACAGTGTGACGCGTGCTGTGCACAGAGCAGTACATGCTTACCCTTCCGGAGCACCTGATGTCACTCTTGTTTATTGAGAGTTCACACTGTTAGTGCTTTAGTGTTGTATATGTTAAGTTCGTGTGTTTTGTGGGCATGTGGTGTCTTTGGTCTTCCGTCTTTTGGTGTTCTTGCTTTTGCCTTGTCTCTGGACTATGATTTGTGTAATCTTGTGCTTTGTTCCTTCGGTATTCTACTGCCGTTGTTCTATAAAGAGAGTAGCGGCACTGGGACTCGTATAGAAGGCAAAATTTCCTGCCCTACCCATTTCTCTCCTTTCCCAGTGGCAATCAAAACTCGTCCTTTCCACCTTTGTTTCTTTCTTCTCTTACATACATAATTTTTATTCCTTGATTAACGTTTCCTCGTTCTGATATAGCTGAAATATTGTTCACTAGGCGTTTAACTCTAACTAATTAATCAGTCAAATAATTTTTATAATGTACATCAAGTTAATGTATAATTAGGGGCACAATATTTACGAAGTTCACATTTTTTCTACTTGCACACCTCTGTTGACCATAAATTTTATCCTCCTTTAAAGTGCAGACTATGATCTTGTATACATGTCCATTACCTCTTGTCTAAAACACTTTGTACCTGAGTCGAGTTTTCTTTGTCCTGTCTACAAATCATCATGGTGCGTCTCCACGTGATACATAAACAATCAGGTAAACGTTGATAGATTTTTATAATTATTACAAGATTTAAGACGACAAGAAACTTATTTGATCTTCTATGCTAGGAGTTTAACTGTTCATCAACAGAATTTCTACCCAATTTAGCTCATAAAATGTACATGTTCACATTAAAAATATATGAAAGGGTATAGATTTTGAAATCTTAAATATATGATGAGGTAGGGGTCTCGGAACTCAAGCGACACCCCTATCTTTATAATATGGAAGTATAGATATTTATTGAAATAGCAAAGGAATGATCAACTGTAACAAAAACATATCGTCATGTAAAGCCTACATCTACTTAGTACATGATAACATTTAACGACACTAGCATCATAACATTAGAAATTAATTTGCGATCATATAATTTCATTTCTTGGATGAAATTGTCCGAAGTTATATGTTCAAGGTATCCATTTTCCCGATGCATTTTCCCCCTGCGCTTGTCATCTCTGTCACATTGTAGAAACATTATTTGTCTTACAGACACAAACACAGTAGCTGAATTTTATCCCAAACTTGAATATAAAAACATGGTGAAAACTTGGATGATGGTAGCGGGGCATTTGCTCTCTAGTTTTTATTTGTTTTTTTACCTTTAAATGAAAAGGAAGCAAATGTATCGGATCCTTAAACATGTTCGCATACATACCGTATCCATCATTCTTTTGGACCACAGCTGCTGACAATCTGCTTGACAGGCTTCCTCCTTCACTATAGTGTTTATCTTTCGGTGCTTTTGACCTGAATGGGTTTTTGAAACTCTCGTTGGCATTGCTAGTGTCCAATTTTGATAGTTTTTCAGCATTTATTTTTCGAAGAATGGCCGATATCAGGCGTGATTTTTAATATGCTGATTGTCTTAAATACCTATTTTGCAAACGTCGCTGGCGACAAAATCATTCAATTTTTAAAAGCATTTTATTGGCGTAAAACATCAATCAATCCAAGAATGGGAAGCAGTGATTCCTTCAAATTAGCATCTTTCAGACCAGCACCTCTGGGTAAATTCTTGTGTTTTTTTTTACATTGTACACCAGTTTGAACAATGTTTGTGACCCCCAAACACCATAGTCTGTTATCCTTGCTGGATATAACTTATATCACCTTGTTCCTGTACGAACATATAGCTAAATCCTTTCATTATAGCACTTGTGGTTTAAACGGATAGCTCCTTATATTTTGGTTTGAGCTTGTAAATCTGTGATAAGTCCTTTTATCGTGATTGTTGTCACCTAGCTTTTCCGTTGTACTATATACGTCTTGTTTTGCCCAGTTTAAAGCAGTTCTGTTGAAGTTTTTACAGTGGTATTCTTATTTTTGTATTTTTCACTAGTTCTACATTATGTCAGGCTCCATGGCCTTTGCTGAACCTTTCGGATTTTTTTTTCTGCATTTGTGATTTCTTGGTGTTTTTCTAACAACTCAGCAACACTACAGATTCTGCATTTCTTGTACTTTGCTGTGTAACTGGTGACTTGGCCAGTTTTATTTCCAATTACGGAAATAGCATCCTTAAATTTTATTAAGATTAATTAGTAAAATAAAAGATATGGAATACGGGACTTTTTGATACAGACTTTATCACGGCCATCATCAAATGAGGCTGTTAAGGCGAGCTTGACGCGTTACGCTGTGATAAAGTCCTTATCAAAAACAAAATATCCTATATTTCTTTTATCGGTAATTCTTCACAAAATAATAGTTTTGTATATATAGTAAATTGAAATAAGCTGGAATTTCTATTTAGCACTAACTGCTAGACTATCATTTTGGAATAATTATATGCATTCTTCATTCAATGTATGCACGTATGAACACAACAAATAGTACGAAAAACATAAAATCGTCATAGCAACTAGCACAGTGACCAAATAATTTCGTGATAGTGTTTAGTTCGGGTGATACAGGCATCAGCTTCTGAAGACAAAGGAAACAAATTACTACTTGTTGACATGGATGCCTTTCTTGAACTTTAATTTTGTATTAATTTTCTTTTATGCTTTTGCTTTCAATACTGCTATTGCAGATCAGATGGTTGAAAACTGTAATATTTATTGAATATTAAAAAAAAGTAATATCCACATAATTATGAACTGATACCAGATGAGTATGAAACTGATATCCACATGATGAAAACTGGTGTCCACATAATTATTTGAATTAAAATTAATGTCCATGTGATTATGAATGAAAAATGGTGATCACATAATTATGAATAAAAGCTGTGGTGTCCACATGATTATGATTAAAAACTATATCGTCTACATGATAATAATTGAAAGTTGTTTTTTCTACAGGATTATGAACAAAAACTGTATTGCAAACATGATTTTAAATAAAAACCGTGGTGTCTACAGGATTATGATTAAAAACTGTATTGTCCACATTTATCCCTTTCTTAAATCAATAAATATGTTAACAGTGTACAAGTGTATAATATGTTTGAAATGACACTATAATTTAGGATTATTTTAGAACTATTCTATTTGGGTGTACTATCACTTTGCCAAAATTGTGATAGTTTAGAGTAAAAATCAATAAAGCCATACCACTCCGTATGTTTTTCTGCCGTTGTTTTTGGGAACTCCCCTTTAAGATAGTTATTCAAAATTATTTTAAATCATTTAAATCGACATCAAAAATAGCAACATTGTCACAATGATTACACTTATTTTTATATTTATAATTTTTTGTGGTATGACAAAAACCTTCTCTCCCAAAGATACGAAAAACATGGATTAAAAGTTTTCTTGTTATAAATTATCTTAAGGTGGCACGGGGGTTTAAAAATTCTCACATATAGTTTCTTATATTTTCATGACTAATACCTTTTTATAAGAGCAAATAAAAAATAATAAAATAGAAATTGGGGGTCACCGGGCAAATAAGCTTCAAATCTGTCATGTACAAATCAGCCGTTTTGGTTGAATAATAGGGAAAATTAGCGAACTTTAACAAAATTTTAATTCATGTAAGTTATATCAATTAGAACCCGATCTGAATCTCAATAAGAAAATTTGTAAAAAAGAAAAGAAAATGTGTCCATGGGACACGGATGAACCCGCCAGTTAGTTATCGGCAAACAGGAAATAGATGAGTGACGGACTTGAAAAGAGGAGACACGGTACCATACCAAAGCTTCAGACCAAATATCAAATCATTACTACATACACAAGCTGAGAAATCCTTGACAAAAATTCTCGGATGTTCGTACGGACGTACGTACATTTAAGGGTGAAACTTGCGGTGGGGGCACAAAAAATTACCCAGCCATCACCTGCTAAATAATGCCTGTTCCCTAACTTCGTTATTTAATTTTTTCTTTACTATGGATTCTGAAATATTCCTACCCAACAGTGCAGATGCAAAAGCCTCCGTAAGGTTGTCCAGTATAACATGTTGTTGTCTAATTCTTGCCTTGTGTGCTTTGAGATGGCAAGCAGCTAGCCTTTGTGGCACAAAAAGGCCTTGATTTTTTAGATATACATGTATATAAAAGGAAACATTGAAATATAAACTGCTTTATATGCTGGTATGGTCTGCTTAGTTCATAAGCTTTTAAGTTTTCAATGTGTTGTTGAGGTATTTTTTGACTGTTGTGATGTCAATATCTTGGACGTTAACGGTCTTTATGTACTTTGATTGATTGATTGATTGATGTTTTACGCCAACTTCAGCAATATTTCAGTCATATTGTGGCGAGAACTGTTGAGTATATTGAACAATTTTAATAAATTCATAAAATATCGATATAAAACCATATAGCTTTATACAAAGTTAAAAAACAAATGTGTAAAATGTTAAAAAACATAATTAGAAGAAATTTTGGTTTAACAGTAATAATATAAGAAATTAGAAACTTTTTTTTAAAATTGATCCATTTAGATCTTACTAAATAAATTGATTGCTTTTAAAAATTTAACGATTTTGTCGCCTGCGATGTTTGTAAATAGGTCTTTAAGACAATCAGCAGAATAAAAATCACGCCTGATATCGGCAATATCTACACATTCAATTTAAACATGTTGTATTGTATAAGGACAATTGCATGGAATACATTCAGGTCGATCATCATTGTTGGGAATGAAACTATGTGTTGTTCTAGTGTGTCCAATACGACATCGGGTCAACACTACCTGTTCCCTACGGTTTTTACAGGAAGCGACCTGTTTACCGACGTCTGACTGTATTCCATGCAGTTTATTATTTTTTTGCAGATCCCATTTGGCCTGCCACAACTTTAAAATGTATTTAACGATCAAAGGCTTCATGTCAGTGTACGGCACTGGACAATCCGCCATCTCGTCGTCCAGCGCATCCTTAGCCTCCTGGTCAGCAACTGTGTTTCCAAAGATCCCCACATGACTAGGGATCCAAACATAAATGACTTCTTTGCCTAATGCTACAAGTCATTTGTAGAATTCGGCTATTTTCAAAATAATTGGGTGTTTTGTTTTTCGACTTTCAATTGCCAATAGGCAAGAAAGTGAATCGGAACAAATCATGAATTTATTTTATCGCGATAAAAGCTAAAAATTTAAGTGCTGAGTAAATAGCGTTAGCTTCAGCTGTAAATATGGAACTAGAGGATGGTAATCGGAGAGTTGCTGCACGATCTCCAAAAACGGGTGCAGAAGCCACTCTTGTCTCCATCCTTAGAGCCATCTGTGTAAATTTGCAAGTATTCAGGATGTTCCGATTTAATTCTTGCAAAGTCCTGCTGGATAACCAAAGGATTGGTATCAACCTTTTTGTGTTTGCGTAGTTCAAAATTAAATGTTGGTTTTGGGTTCAGCCATGCAGGTTTTTGGGAGTTTCTATAGGAGCTATTTCATCTAGATTTATATTAGCAGATTCAAGGTGTGGTTTGATACGAAGACCAAAAGGTTGTATAACGTTTGGGCGTTTTTCGAAGTCAGGTTTGTGAAGAGGTTTGTAAACACAGTTGTGAGAAGGATTACAAGGATACGCTTTAACCTTTGTTGCATATTGTAAACCAAGTTTAATACGTCTTTCTTCCAAGGATGGTTCATTAGCTGCAACATAGAGACTCTCCACAGGAGAAGTTCTGAACGCACCTAATGAAAGACGCAAACCTTGGTGGTGAACGGTGTCTAGTAATTTAATGTATGATTTACGGGCGGAACCGTAAATAAAACATCCATAATCTAGTTTTGACCGAATCAACGATCGATATAAATTTAATAAAAAGTGCTATCCGCACCCCAGTCGGTACTCGACACAACTTTTAAAATATCTAATGCCTTTAGGCATTTGTTTTTTAGCATTTTTATATGGGGAAGAAATGAAAGTGAACTTGGCCTCTTTTACAATAGTTATAGGGTTATTGTATAGTTTAAGCTCTGGGTCTGGGTGCATTTTCCGCTTACAACAAAAAATGCATCCCGACTGTTTTCGAGCTTGAAAATTTAAAACCATTTTCAACTGCCCATTTTTCAATTCTATTTAGACATAATTGCAATTGGCGTTCTATGTTATTCATGTTTTTGCCACGATAGCAAATCAGAAAATCATCTACATAAAGAGATCCATCAATGTTATCTTTTAAAACCTGGGCCAAACTATTTATTTTAATACTAAATAGTGTGACAGAGAGGATGCAGTGTGACAGAGAGGATGCTTCCTTGCGGAACACCCATCTCTTGTTCAAACGAGTCAGAAAATGTAGAGTTAACTCTAACATTAAATTCACGATCCTTGAGAAAATTCTCAAAAAAAATTTGGTAAACTTCCTCTCAACCCCATATCAAAAAGATCTTTTAAAATGCCATATTTCCATGTTGTGTCATATGCTTTTTCAATATCGAAAAAGATGGACACTGCATGTTCTTTCTTTAAAAATGCATTTCTGATAAATGTTTCGAATCGAACTAAATGGTGTATTGTTGTACGACTTTGTCGAAATCCATTTTGGATGTTCGACAGAAGATTGTTCGATTCGAGATACCAAACCAGACGGTTGTTTATCATCCGTTCCATTGTCTTACAGACACAGCTAGTTAATGCTAGTGGTCTGTAATTAGATGGTTCGGAATGATCTTTACCCGGTTTTGGAATAGGTACTATAGTTGCTTGTTTCCACATAGGTGGTAGTTTCCCTGTTTCCCAAATATTATTAAAAAGGTCTAAAAGAATTTCCAGAGTTGTTAAAGGAAGATGCTTGATGAGTTGATCATGGATATCGTCAGGGCCACATGCCGTGTCATGTGCTTTATCCAAGAATTGTTTCAATTCATCCATCGAAAACAATCTGTTGTATTCCTCTGTATTTTTTAGATTTAAAGTTAAATTTGCTACGTTCCTTATGTTCTTTAATTCTCTGGAATATGGGTCCTAGATTTTTAGAAGAAGAAGGTTTCTCAAAAGTTTCTCCAATTTTATTTGCAATATCTTTCTCAGATGTTAAAATATCTTGTCCATTTTTGATGTGATGGACATAAGCTTTCCTATTTTTACCTTTCATTTTTTGTACCATATTCCATACTTTGTTCATAGGGGTGTGGCAATTTAATTTAGAAACGAAGCTGCGCCAAGAAGTGCGTCTTCTTTGTTTTAAAGGTTCTTCGAGCTTTTGCATGAAAAACGCGAAAATTGCCAAGATTGTCCGTCGTTGAATGTTTATTAAAAAGTTGCTCTGCCTTTTTACGATTTATCAGAGCATCATCACAGTCATCGTCATACAAGGGTTTCCCAGGACGTTTTGGGTTTGCCGAAGTTTTCGGTATAGATTTATCTGCAATGGAAAGTATTTTTTCACTGAAAAGACTTAAGGGATCAAGAACATCTTCAAGCAATTCAGATTTCAATTCTTCTCTACATAAATTTTCATAGAGTGACCAATCAGCTTTATCAAATTTAAAGCGCTGTTGCTTTTCTCCGGTAGTAGAATAAAGATGTTGAAGAATTATCGGAAAGTAATCACTACTACATAAGTCGTCGTGTACTTTCCAGGAGAAGTTCAACAGTAGAGATGGGTCAGTTATAGTTAGGTCTATAGCTGAGTAAGCCCCATTTCCCGGATGTAAATAAGTGTTTGAACCGTCATTAAAAATACATAAACTTTCTTGCGACATTATGTCTTCAATCTTTTTACCTTTGTCATTCAACGCAGAACTAGCCCACAGTGGATTGTGAGCATTGAAATCGCCCATTATAATAAATGGGGCGGGTAGTTGGTCGGTCAGGTTTTTAAGTCGACTCAGACTTGGGTTGAAATTTGGTGGTAGATATACAAAACATAATGTGATCGTTTTATCTAAAGAAATTCTCACTGCAACAGCCTGAAGATCGGTATTCAGATCAACAGTACTGTGGACAATATTGTTGTTGACAAGAATGGTTGAGCCGCTAGCAGCTCGTTCATTCTCGGCTACATAAGTGCTGTAGAGAGAGTAGTTCTTTTTATTTAACGTATCACTTTTTTTTCAGGTGCGTTTTCTGAAGACAAAATGCCGCAGGATTAAAAGCTTGAATTAATAAAGTAATTTCAATGAAATTTATCTTAAAACCTCGGCAATTCCATTGAATTATATAGTTCATTTTAGTCGTATTGATGAGATATTTCCCTTTCGGGAAACCGAGGGATGAAGAGACGATTTACCATTTGCAGACGAAGATCTACTGTGTGGTCGTTCATTTTCGATGTTGTTTTCTGTGTCTGATGTATCCATGTCGGTACCTAATGTTCCCCCAAATGCTTAGATCCCACCAGGGTTTTTTGCGTGAACCGGATGTTTTAGATTTGCCAGTGTCTTCGTCGGAAGACAGGCTTTCATATCTGTTAGAAGTGCTAATAGCCGATTTGGACTTCTCGTGTCCACCCTGTCTATGGCTATTTGCACTATTTGGTTGTTTCACTTTTTCTGCAGTTGATGACCCTTCTGCAGATTTCTGTACGTTGGCTTTCGATATATCAGAAGCAGATTTTGCTTTTGTATTTTTGGGGGTTGTCTGTTCTTTGGAAGAAGATTTTGAAAAAGGGTTGTGATGATTGTGTTGACTTGGAAGAATTCGATGATTTAAATTTTGATGGAGTGATTATTTGTTCTTTTGGTACAGTTTCTACAGGTAATTTTTTGGGATTCAGACTGTTATATGGCCAAGATAATATTGTTTGGGTCTCCACATGCGACACGCAGTTAGGTTTTTTGACTTTGTCTGCATATGTGGAGGTTGCTGTTGAAATTTTGTTTAAAGAGGAAATTTGTTCACGTGCGTCTTTGTATGATAGATTTTTCTCTGTTTTAAGTTTTAAAATTTCTTTTTCCTTGATGTAAAGAGGACAATCTCGTGAGGAGGCCATGTGCTCACCACCGCAGTTTGCACATTTCTGTGCATTACTACATTCGGTGCCCTGGTGTCCCTCCTCTGCACATTTAAAGCATTTCAACTTGCCTCTGCATTGTTTGGTACCATGACCAAACTTTTTGCAAGTGAAACATCTGACCGGGTTTGGTAGGTATTTGTCCACCTTCACACCAAAGGGGCCTATTTTTAAAGATATTGGTGGAACTGATGAATTGAAGGTTATGAGGAATGTGTTAAGTTTGACTGCTGTTCCTGATTTTTTTTAAATGAATCGTTGGACCTTTGTGACGCCTTGTGATGACAATTCGTCACAAATTTCATCATCGCTGCATTCAGAGAGATATTGGCTCCTATCTCGCAAAATACCTCTACTACTGTTTAATGTTCTATGTGGAGAGGCCGAAACTTTAAAGTCCAGAATTTTTTATAATTTCATTAAATTTTCACTTTGGTGTTTTGTCACAGTTTCAATTAGAAGATCACCTCATCGCATTTTGGATACATTTTTGACAGTTCCAGCAATGCCTTGTATAGTCTTTTGAATTGCGAAAGGATTAATTTTTGATATAGGCTTTTCAGGTATTCCAGTCAACACAATAAATTTAGACCAGTTGGTATCTTCTTCCTCGGAAAGAGTATCATCAGATTTTCTTTTTATGCCTTATTCTGCTGATTGTCTTAAAGACCTATTTACAAACGTCACAGGCGACAAAATCGTCCAATTCTTAAAAGCAATCAATTTATTTAGTAAGATTTAAATAGATCAATTTTAAACAAGTTTCTAATTTCTAGTATTGTTATTGTTAAACCAAAAATTTACTATTATGTTTTTTAACATTTTACACATTTGTTTTACTTGTATAAAGCTATATGGTTTTATATTAATATTTTATGTATTTATTAGAATTTTTCAATAAACCCAACAGTTCTCGCCACAATATAGCTGAAATATTGCTGAAGTTGGCGTAAAACATCAATCAATCAATCAATCAATCTTTTTATGCCCCGCCGCTAGGCGGTCGGGGGCATTAAGGTTTACCCTGATCCGTACGTCCGTACGTCCATCTTTTTGGTTTCCGGATGATAACTTGAGTATCCTGCATGGGATCAAAGCCAAACTTGGTCACATGCTTACTTATCACCCAAGACAGAACCCTATTGATTTCCAGGTTGGTACCCCCAAGGTCAAGGTCACAGTTGCTAAAAATAG
>MJUU01059742.1:2924-13780 GCA_002080025.1 Modiolus philippinarum | reverse complement strand
CAAGGTCAAGGTCACAGTTGCTAAAAATAGACTAAAATTTCAATAAAATTTTGGTTTCCGAACGATTACTTGAGTATTCTGCATCTGATCAAAACCAAACTTGGTCACTTGCTTACTTATCACAATAGACATAATCCCATAGATTTTAGCGTTGATACCACCAAGGTCAAGGTCACAGTTGCTAAAAATAGATTAGTATTACATATAAGACTGTTTCTCAGATTATTTGTTGGAACTACACATTATATCAAAACCAAACCAGTTCCAGTGCCTATTTATCACAGGAGAAAGATCCTTTCTAATAATATTTGATAAATATATTTTGTATATAGTTATGCCTTTAATAATTTATGGGTTTCGATTGCAAGGAGGCGGGGGCATCCGTGTCCCATGGACACATTCTTCCATTTTTTTATTTGGAGCTGGTTGATTGGATGTTTGTTGTGCCATGTGAGAAAGTAGAGTGTTTCATCATCCTTGTCACCCACCCACCACGGAGTGCCAACAAGGGCGATGCTTTGGTTCCAGGGGTCTCCACCGGAAAGCATCAAGTGTTACAAGGATGGTATACTCAAGCGGAGCGTAACCATCAGGCACTGATGGAAAGCGTACCACTTGATTGACCCATAAGCCACTGCCTTCTCAAAAATATCCTCCACTGAACTCAAATATTTAAACTTGAGATTGAGAATCAGACAATCAAAGGACACTGGTTGTGAAACTTATGTTTGGAGAAATATCTTCAAGGGCTTGGCATGACCAGCCGATTGATCGGACCGGGTCCATCCGACCTCCCGTTTAGATGATATCAGAGCCAAAGCAGGCTATAGACCCTGTATTCTCAGCCTAACGGATATTCATGGCCGCAGCGGGAGTCTGAATACAGGTTCGCACCCACCAGGATTTCGTCAACCATCGGGTCTCGACACACGGCAAACGCGTCGCCTCTGTTAGGAATACTCATACTCCAAGCTCAGAGGATGCTGCGGGCCTATTCTTTAGCCGGGACCGCGCACGGCGGCTTTATGTACTTTGTCCACCCTGCTTGTTTATGGAGAACTTTGTAATTCTCTTCATTACTCGAGGTTCATTTAATGGTCACGTTTAATGTGTATGTGTTATAAAGGCTTTACATCAGAAATACCATATTCAAAACATAGAAATTTTTCAAGTGCCCGTCTGCCAGTTCCTTTTATTTCAATTCCAGTGTCCTGGCATAGTAAGATCAAATCTTTAAGTATAAGTGCCTTTTTCTCCTTTACTGTCCGTGGCGTTTGCGGTAACTCTTCAAAGATCTTTTCCTCGATCACATAGAGACATTGCCGACAAATTAATGTCTGCTACCGGAACTCCAGTAGCGCGCAAGACATAATGGGCTACCCTGAAAACGACATAATTTTTTTCATAAAAATGTAAATTCCAAAAAAATGCAAATTAAATTTGGATGCCAAACAAAAAACTACCAAACTCGCACAAATAACAGTAAACTTTGCTATTCTGTAAAGCGGATAATTCTGAAACAAGCAAAAGGTCAGATCTATGAAGTATCGCTTATTTTGATAAACATTAACATTTTGATATCTAAAAACAACTGTTCTACAAATCACTTGTAGCATTAGGCAAAGAAGTCATTTATGTTTGGATCCCTAGTCATGTGGGATCTATGGAAACGCAGTTGCTGTCCAGGAAGCCAATGATGCACTAGATGACGAGATGGCGGATTGCCTAGTACCGTTCACTGACATGAAGCCTTTAATCGTTAAATACATTTTAAAGCTACGGCAGGCCAAATGGGATCTGCAAATAAATAATAAATTGCATGGAATACAATCAGACGTCGGTAAACAAGTCGCTTCCTGCGGTAAAAACCGTAGGGAACAGGTGGTGTTGACCCGATGTCGTATTGGACATACTAGAACAACACATAGTTTTATACTCAACAGTGATGATCGACCTGAATGTATTCCATGCCGATATCAGGCGTGATTTTTATTCATCTGATTGTCTTAAAGACCTATTTACAAATGTCGCTGGCGACAAAATCGTTCAATTTTTAAAAGCAATCAATTTATTTAGTAAGATTTAAAAAGATCAATTTTAACTAGTTTCTAATTTCTAATATTGTTAGTCAAACCATAATTTCTTTAATTATGTTTTTAACATTTTACACATTTCTTTTACTTGTATAAAGCTATATGGTTTTATATAGATATTTTTACTATATAACTATTCTAATTAGTTAATATACTTAACAGTTCTCGCCACGATATAGCTGAAATATTGCTGAAGTTGGCGTAAAACATCAATCAATCAATCAATCAATCCTTATACAATTCAACATGTTTTAATTGAATGTGTAGATGTTGCCGATATCAGGCGTGATTTTTATTCAGCTGATTGTCTTAAAGACCTATTTACAAATGTCGCTGGCGACAAAATCTTTCAATTTTTAAAAGCAATCAATTTATTTAGTGTGATTTAAATGGATTTAATTTATAGTTGTAATATTTTAACATTTAAACTGTCATTTCTCCTATAATGATTTTTTATATTTTATACTCTTGTTTTACTTGTATTAAGCTTTAATGGTTTTATATTGATATTTTATATATTTATTATAATTGTTCAACTTACTTAACAGTTCTCGCCACAATATAGCAGAAATATTGCTGAAGTTGGCGTAAAACATCAATCAATCTAAAAACAACCGAAGGTCGTTTTGCAATGTGTAATGGAAAATAGACCTTGAGAAGTTTCATTCAGAACCAAAAAAAATCCCATGACAAAAATACTTTTTATTAGAGTTTATGAAGTCGCGTTATCAGTGCCTCATAAAGAAGAATGCTGGTTTTTACCTTATTTAGGGCGTATCACCTGAGAAAAAAAACCAGATAAAATCATGGGAGTGTTTGAGTCAGTATTCTTTCACAATGCATTGCTGCTGTACGTCGACTGATGTTATATATTAGTAACAATAATAACATATGATCGAGTTTAAGTTTGTTTTAATCTGAGCTCATGCAGACGAGCAGTGCGACGTGGATATGTCCTAATGTACCATTCTCTTCGCTCGTGTTTGCCAAGTTAATATTTCCAATTGCCCACGCCGCAACGCGACGGAGCTACATAGAAATGGTCTGCGTCTGTGTGTCACGTTTTTTGTGGGCTCAACTCCTCAGAAACCGCTGTTCAGAATTCATTCGAATTTTACAGGATTGTTAGTCACCATTAGTACTAGATCAAATAGCATCGCAATTTTGATTCGTCAAATTTTGTGTGAGTTATGGGACTTTGTTTACTTCCACATAGTTAGGCCAAAAAGAAAAATATGTGTGTTTACTGTAGTCTGCTGAAAAAAAATAGGGTCGGTAGGTCGGGAATTTTTTTTTTCAGACATCGTCAACGAAATCCGGAAAAATTTCGGGTCATTCCCAAGTCCGTTCCGAAATTAATCCTACAAACCGAAAGTCCTGCCATTTGCATTGAGTTTTGGAAGAAACTTGGCATATTTCTTGATTTTTATCTATTTGATTTTTTTTTAACCAAATAAAAAGTTTTAATGTCTATTATATTAACTTTCCGTACCAGCGGCAGCATGTTTACCAGATAAACTTATCAATTTACAGAGGCCTGTATAAAAATAGGGTCGGTTGATAACAACGTTGAACTTATGAGAATCAATAAAAAAGTCTAGGGTCGGCATCTAAAAAATAGAGTCGGTCGAACTACCGTAAACACACATTTTTTTTTTTGGCCTTACACAATGGCAAATCTTGTGGACGCAACTCCTCTGAAACCGCTGTTCAGAATTCATTCAAATTTTACAGGATTTTTAGTAACCATTAGTACTAGATCATATCGCATCGCCATTTTGATTTAAAAATTTTACAGGAGTTATGGGACTTTATTGACTTAATGCATGCTACAGCTTTGGAACGCCTTGTTATGTACTTGATCATATTATTCCACCAATTAGAGTCAACAAATTTTACGGGAGTTAGGGGACTTTATCTACTTAATGCATACTACAACATAGGAAGACTTTGTGGACACATCTCCTCAAAATCCGATTAAGGGATTTTGCTGAAATTTTGCTTGGCTGTTTGCCACCTAATGCAGTTGGTCATATCTTGCCGCCATATTGATTCACAAAATTTAACATGAGTTATGGAACTTTATCATCGACTTTCCCGCATCGGCGGGGGACGTAGCAATCTTGTGGTATTATTCAAAGTAACTCAATAAAAAATGTATTTACATTTAAATGCATTAATCTGCCACATAATGTCGAATTACTTCCATTACTCAATCCCTTCGCTTCCCTTTTTCCTTCGGTATTCTACTGCCGTTGTTTCCTTCACTTTTAAGATAAAAATAGTAGCTGTCAACAACAGACGTAGGAGATGTCTGTCACCTGTTGGTTGCTGCATATCAACAACATGCTGGAACGAAAATTAGTTATGTAGCGCCACTGCGTTTGTTGGAAAAGACACTTCCAGCATTTTTTGTCTATACATTCTTGACATAACCTTCATACAACCTGATTTGTTAAATAGGCATCAGGAAAAATCGTGAATGTGTTATGTGTTTAATTAAATAAATGTTCATCATATTCGGCAATATCATCACCGGATAAATGCTGCAAATTCTAATTATGGAATGTGTGATATATATGCTGTGAATTTTTAATTGAATGTGTAGATGTTGCCAATATCAGGCGATTTTTATTCTGCTTATTGTTGTAAAGACCTATTTACAAACGTCACTGGCGATAAAATCGTTCAACTTTTAAAGTAAATATTATAAAAGTGAAACTGACAGTTCTCCTATTGTTTTTTGTGTTTTTTTTTTTACACTAATATTTTATTTCTATAAAGCTATAGTGGTTTTATATTGATATTTTTATACTTACCATATTTGTTCAATATTCTTAACAGTTCTCGCCACGATATAGCTGAAATATCATTATCACGGTGGCATATTTCTCAAAAAGAAAAGGCTCAAGCAGATAAATCTTATAATCTAAACACCAATACTCTCCTAGTGATACACTTAGTATCCCGATTCCTGGGGAGCCTGCTGGGCACGTGCACAAACATACCCCCCCCCCCCCCCCCCAGGGAACCCATGGGTATAGAAATGGGACATAGTATCTCCAACTTGCGGTGTATGACCCCTCCTAAACGGGACTGACTCCGAGGAAACCCCAGGATATAAATAGGACCCAGTATTCTAGGATGCGGGGTACAACCCCTCTAAAACTGATGTCCGTGGTTGTGCGGGATGAATATATACACAACCCATCTTTCGGATGGGATGTAAACTCAGGTCCACGTGTTGGAAGAAATGCCACGCTTCCTGCACGTTAAAGAACCCTTGTAGCAAGCTCTTTTTGAGTGGTCCGTAGGTGAACGGCTTCAAGGCTAAATTCCCCGCCCCTTTCAATTTCACCCATCTTTTTTATTGAAACCAAAGCCCGACTCCACATTTCTGGAGTTAAATTCGTATTGTCACCTGTTTTTCTACGTCCTTGAAAACAAGTATGATGTTTTAATATCATTAATGGTTAGCCTATAAATTGGACTTTAATACATTTGAAAGAAAATGTGTCATTCTTTTTAGTATATTTATCATCATTTTTATACGACCGCAAAAAACTGTGGTCGTATAATGGTATGGTGCTGCTGTCGTCGTCGGCGGCGGCGGCGGCGTCGTTTTCATCTGTAGACACTTTTGTTTTTGGTCAATAACTCAAGTTCCAAGTGATCAATCCTTCTGAAATTTTAACACATTGTTCCTTGGCAAATAAGGAAGGCTAGGATTGGTTTTGGGTGTTGTGGCCCCTCCCATTTCTAAAAAAGGGGCCAAAAAGGGCAAAATTTGGCGTTTTCACATATTTGACTGTAGAATGTTTATTATTTGTCGGATTTTGATGGGGTTTCTTTCATTGTATTCCTTAGAAAATTTCCAATCTGGAATATGTCAACGGATTTCATGTTACATGTATGGCTTACGAGATACATGGGGCCCGAAAAGGGCGAATTTCAAAAAAAATTAATTTTTTTATTTTAAGTCTGATTTTGATGCAGTTTTTTGCAATGGATTCCTTATGAAAAATAAACTAGTGCTGCACCATCAGGTTTTTGATAACTTGTTTCCTTTCCAAGCTATAAAGGGCCCAACGGGGCCAAATTCGCAAACATGCGAATAACCTTAATTTTTTATTTTTCATCAGATTTTGATGGGTTTTTTTTTCTTTGGATTCCTCTCATGTAAGCTTTCTTCATTATGTTAACCGATTTGTCGTAGCTCTTACCATTTCCGAGCTATAAGGGGTCAAAGGGGCCAAAATTGCAATTATCAGAATAATGTGAAATCTTCATTTTTCATCAGATTTTGATGAGATTTTTTCTTTGGATTATTCTCATTGTTAGCTTTCAGTACCATGGCAATAGATTTTGCATAGCTCTTACGGTTTCCAAGCTATAAAGGGTCAAAGGGGCCAAATTGCAATATTTCAAAATATGTAAAAATAAGATTTTTTTATAACTGTTACGATATCCTATTAATAAGGGATTAAAAGGCCTTTTTTTGATTTTCACTAGTTTGTGTCCAGTTAATTTATGTGTCAAGGTCCTTATTGTGTCCAGCATATTACTGTGTCCAGCAAATACTGTGTCCATATTCGTTTAAGATAACAATTGTTCAAATTTCAGTGGTCGACATGCTGCGGTCGTATCATGCTGCGCTAGGCGTGGCCCTTTATTCCTTCTTGTATTACATGTTAATGGAACTGTTAATTTTTAATCTATTTTATTTTTTGATCAACCTATATTTCAAAAGTTTTGCCCCTTTCTCATCAGTCATCCAGGTGTCATTTGGTTCATACCAATAAATACATAAAGTATTTATTCAAGGACGATATATAGGTAACAGTTTTGTTATCTTTAAAAGATAAGAGAAATAATTTTCTCAAGTATATACGATTAGAATATCTGATGATTTCTTATTTTTTATTTGTTTTGAAATAGTCAGGGTTTTACAACAAACCAAATAATCACCACCTGACATGGGTATATTCGGATATTTACAATAATACAAATAATATGACTTTTTAAGTAACGCATAATTATTACACCGTTAATTTAATATTATCAAAATTTGAGTAAATGCACTTTCACTACATACACACTAAATCATCAACACTAATATTCCCTCAACTACACTCTTTCTCAAGTAAAGTAATAACATTCATACTCACTCTCTTTTTCACACTCCATTTAGTAGATAAATATTTTCTGCTCCTGTTTATTTAAGTACAACATAATAACTATCAGTTGTTAATTAAGATAAAATATAATCACAAGGGGCCCAAAATGTTTGAGTCTTATCTAACATATTTATTTTTCCACCATTATACATATCTAAGCTTTTATAGCATGAAATGATCTGTTTCAAACCATTTATATTTGGAATAAATTCATCAAGTTTACATTTGTAAATATAATTTTTTGCCATAATAAGAAGCAAAGGACAAGGTGTGATAAGGGGTTGTTATGGCCCAGGATTCCAGCGAATTTCTCTTAAAGACCTATTTACAAACGTCGCTGGCGACAAAATCGTTCAATTTTTAAAAGCAATCAATTTATTTAGTAAGATTTAAATGGATCAATTTTAAACAAGTTTCTAATTTCTAATATTGTTATTGTTAAACCAAAAATTACTGAAGTTGGCGTAAAACATCAATCAATCAATCAATCAATCCAGCGAATTTCTAAGTTGCACCTCAAGATTTTCTTCCATGTTCGTTTCAAAGCTTAGATCCTATTTACAGAAAAAATACAAAAGTTAGAACCTATGACGTCAAAATAGGTATAGTTCTGACGTCCTGAAAAGGCTACTTTTGAGCATTTTCATAGAAAGATACCGAATTTGTCAGATTTCCGAACAGTTTTCCTAACCGGAAATATCGAGCACATTCAAGAACTAGTTGGATAATTTACCAATTTCTTGGTACAAATGAACCTCTCAAAAAAATATTTTTGTGGTTCTTGCATGTGCTCAATATTTCCTGTACAGAAAAAGTAGTCAAAATTGGTCAAATTTGTCATTTTGCCACACAATCTTCAATTTGTCCCTTCTACACTCAGAAACTCAATAATCATACATCAACATTTTAGAAATGTTACTATTTATTGAAAAACCATACCCATAGAACATTTCAATGAGAAAATTCAATGAATTCAACCAAATTTATTTTTTTAGGCCAAATAAGGCCCTTACCGCCCCTACTCCTTTAACAATGAAGAATATTTAACATAACTAGGAAGAAATTTTTTCTTCTCCATAATTATATCTGGAAATACTCTTTGAAGTCGTGAGAAAAATTCTATCAATAATGATTGAGTATGGCAACATTCATAAAAAAAAACATGTTCAATAGTCTCGTAATCTGATAATTTCTATCATCATTATATGTCAGCAATTATATTTCATTCGTAACTGCCGTAGTGATCAAATATGAAATATTTCTGCCTATTTTAAATGCCACAATCGGTGGCCTTGAAAACAGATTTCTCACTGCTGCATCTTTGCATTTTTACAAGAGATTTACCCCTTCAGATAAAAACCAACAATGTCGCATGTACATATACTCCTCTTACGTCCTTGCCTTTGCCGTAATCTACCTTAGTGCCAGACCCAGTGCAGCGAGCTCTGTTTGCCTCCAACTGTTTTAATATGTACAACAGACAACTAACTAGTGTCTTTGAAAAAATTGGGCCACCTATTGTGGCCAGTTTTATTCTAAATTACCTTTGCATATTTGGTATTATTTACAAACAAATTCTAAACAATCCCCATTCACCATAACAAATATCATGAATATCAATTCTGTCCAACATTATTGACAAAAAGGCAAAGATGGGGGATAAAAATAGCATAACAAAAATATTACGTGACGATAAAGAAAATAATTGAAATTTTTACAACACAACATAATAATAATATAAGCCGTACATCATTATGATTATACCGCCGTGCGCGGTCCTGGCTGAAGAATAGGCCCGCAGCATCCTCTGAGCTTGGAGTAGGAGCCATCCTAACAGAGGACCCCGAGGGAACCCCGGGATATAGAAATAGGACCCAGTATCTCCGGCTTGCGGGGTGTGACCCCTCCTAAACGGAGGCTGACCCCGAGGGTCCCGGGATATAGAAATAGGACCCATTCCGTGGTTGTGCGGTATTAATAAATACACAACCCATCTTTCGGATGGGATGTAAACTCAGGTCCACGTGTTGGGAGAAATGCCACGCTTCCTGCACGTTAAAGAACCCTTGTAGCAAGCTCTTTGGGGTGGTCCGTAGGTGATCGGCTACAAGGCTAAATTCCCCGCCCTTGACGATTTCATCCTACTTTTCCAGTGGCAGTCAGAATTTCCCGTCCCATGGCCCTTTCCATACCCCAAAGTGATTATTTATCAACAAACTTGTTCTCGTCTTGATATAGCTGAAATATTGCTGAGTAGACGTTAAACAATATTCAATCAATCAATCAATCATTATGATTATACATTCATGAATATTGAGGATGCAAAGGCGGGGAGGTAGGAGGTGAACTAATCAATTAAAATCCACAAAAAATTCAAGAATTTGATCCATTAACTATTCTTTGTTTATAAAATTTTCCACTGCCGATTTCAGTGAGACTGCATGATCATGTGACCCCAGTTACACAACTCCTCATTAATATTCATAACTTAATACAACTACCCAATCATAGCACAAATAAACAAACTTCTTCCTTCGCGGAAATGGTGTTATTACAATAACTCTTTTTTCCGCTCATGAAAATTTACCCCTTCAGATAAAAACCAAAAAGGTCGCATGTGCATGTACTCCTTCCGCCCTTGCCTTTGCCGTAATCTACCTTATGCCAGACCCAGTGCAGCGAGCTCTGTTTGCCTCCAACTGTTTTAATATGTACAACAGACAACTAACTAGTGTCTTGGAAAAAGTGGGCCACCTATTGTGGCCAGTTTTATTCTAAATTACATTTGCATATTTGGTATTATTTACAAACAAATTCTAAACAATCCCCATTCACCATAACAAATATCATGAATATCAATTCTGTCCAACATTATTGACAAAAAGGCAAAGGTGGAGGATAAAAATAGCCACAGGATCAACGATCCCCACATACTAGAACCGCCGTGCGCGGTCCCGGCTGAAGAATAGGCCCGCAGCATCCTCTGAGCTTGGAGTATGAGTCTTCCTAACAGAGGCGACACGTTTGCCGTGTGTCGAGACCCGTGTCGATGGTTGACGAAGTCCTGGTGGGTGCGAACCTGTATTCAGACTCCCGCTGCGGCCATTGATATCCGTTGGGCTGAGAATACAGGAACTATACCCTGCTTCGGCTCTGATATCATCTAAACGGGAGGTCAGATGGTCCCGGTCTGATCAATCGGCTGGTCACGCCAAGCCCTTGAAGATATCCCCAAAATGAGATTTACAAATTAGTGTCTTTTGAATGTTTTATTCTCATTTAACTATTTTATCCATGGAGGATATCTTTGAGAAGGCGGTGGCTTATGGGTCAATCAAGTGGTACGCTTTCCTTCAGTGCCTGACGGTTACGCTCTGCTTGAGTATACCATCCTTGGATCACTTGGTGCTTTCCGGTGGAGAGCCCTGGAATAAAAGCATCGCCCTTGTTGGCACTCCGTGGTGGGTGGGTGACAAGGATGGTGAAACATATTACATTCTTACATGGCACAAAAAACTTCAAATCAACCAGCTCCAAATAAAAAAAGAAAATCTGATGATTCCGTTCCAGAAGAGGAAGACAGCAA
>MJUU01059737.1:67564-85153 GCA_002080025.1 Modiolus philippinarum | reverse complement strand
ACGACATGCTGCGGTCGTATCATGCTGCGCTCGGCGTAGCCCTTTATCAATTGATAATTTGTTCTCGTCCTGATATAGCTGAAATATTGCACGTTAAACTCAACTCATCAATCAATCAACCAAATGAAATAAAAAAAAAATTGAACAAAGCAGACGGACGGACTGGCAAAATACATAGTTTATTATTATGATAACCTCAAAATGACGTTCAATATTTTGATGATACAAGGGCGTTCAATATTTTGATAATACAACGGCTATAAAGTCCCTCTATTTTAATTCATTTTTCGCATTTAATCAAATTCAACCGATAAAATTGGCTCCACTTTTAACCCCGATACCTTTTGTTGTCCAATGTTGTCCTTTTAGTCAATCATATCATCAAAAGGGCATTTCAAAGCATAATTTACTCATATAAGTTTTATGTTTAGGAAATAACCGGAACTTTCATAAAATTCAGGTAAAAGATACCTACCTAAACAGCGCATTTTGGAAAATCGCAACCTTCTTTCCTTAATAACTTTCGTTTCCAAAGGCCGATTTTGACAAAAAAAAGATGATTAAATCGAGAAAAAAATCACCCTTATTACTTTAATTCACCTAATCAGCAGGTATATACTATCAAGTTTTACTAATTAAACTTAAATAACATTTCTTCCGATAACGAGATAACGATTACCTAGTCATGATGATTCTGTCGGCAACACACATCGGACATCAGAGGAGACAGATAACAGCTTGATTTCTTTGATAGAGCAAAGGACATAGCATGGGGTACCACGGGTGGTATTCGGAGTGCTCTATCTATGGCTAATACATCTATGGATCAACTATGGCACTTTACACTGCCGTCCGAAGGAACTAAAGCTCGAAGGCTTTATTTTCTCTTCTAACATCGGCGGTGTGAAGAAAACCATCAACCTATAAAAATGTTTTTATTGTTAGTTACTTTGTAAGTTGTGATTTAAATTAAATGGGATTTCAAATAAATGTGATTGTTTTATTAGAAAATTTAAAGAATACAAGTTCAGTCTCAGTTTTGAGATACAAGTGATTAGGCGGGAACTGAACTCTTCTATACTTTTCAAAGGTTTAACATGAGCAAGGATTCACCATAAACGAATGTGACAAAATAAATATGATTTAAAGAATTTTTTATCAAAATGCTTATGAAGATGAATAAAATGAAATTTGAAATTAACACAAAATAACGGCAGTAGAATACCGAAGAAACAAAGCACAAGATTACATAAATCAAAGTCCAGAGACAAGGCAAAATCAAGAACGCCAGAAGACGGAAGACCAAAGACACTACATACCCACAAAACACACAACCACTACATATACAACACAAAAAACTAAAGCACTAACAGTGTGAACTCTCAAAAAGCAGAGTGACATCAGGTGCTCCATAAGGGTAAGCATGTCCTGTCCTGCATACAGCACCCGTCACACAGTCAGTGAGGCATAGATCTGTTTTGTAGCTGATCGGTTAATGTCATTTTCTAACCCGTAGACAACCGATAAAAATCCATGGTACGTGTCACTTCTATAACCCTAAAACAGTACCAAAGTTAAAAATTTAAGAAGTTTCTGTAAATCTATTTAGTATTCAGACAATAACAATGACAAATCGGTACCACAAACATCAGTAACGAAGGGAAAACCAAAATTCAATAGTATGATATACAAGACAACACAAAAACTAAAGCACTGACAGTGTGAATTCCCATAAAAACCGAGGTTCGGAAGGGTAAGCATGTCCTGCTCTGTATAACTATGCACAAACTATGCTTTTAAATGGATAGAACAAGAGAAATAAAAAAGAGCACGAGCGAATATCCTTAAAGGGCACTATTGTGTTCTATCGCCAATGTTATGCCCGTGTTCTGCTCTTGTTTATATTTTGGAAAATAAAAAAAAAAGAAAAAGAAAATAAAAAACATTATCATTTTAACATCATGCAAAATCTGTTTCAATATGTAATTTTCAATCTTTTGGTTCTCATTGAATATATAACTCTCTGTCGTATTTTCAACATTGAGCATAATGAATTCGGCCCTCGAAGCAGATCATGCTCATTATCCAAAATATGTCTGGATGCGCTCTTTATAGTTAACAGGTTAAGTGACATGGCGTGTCTTTTTTATGTCCAATTTATTGTCATTTTATTTGATTTTTTTCTGAATTATCCTTCTTTATTATTACGACATGCGTTTGCCATTAGAAGGTTGGCCTATGACCTTTTGTGTGTCAAATGAATTTCATTCAGTTTCTTGATTACATCGGCACTTTTAATCATACTAAAAAACGTGCATTTATACACTAGGAATGTTTGAGCATCGTGCTAAGCAATGAACACGTAAAGCATTTTTTTAAAATTTAAGTATAAATGTATCGATTTTATCAACTCAAAAAATGGCTGGAGAGTTGTTAAAATGACAAGAAAAAATCACATGAAGCTTCAAGCCTATTAACAGCTCTAAAAGATGATCTTCGTGCTTCCGATAAAATATAGTGCGCAAGTCTCTTTCAAAATCGTGTACATTGTGTATTTAACTTATATTTCTTCATTTTCTTGAGTTGAATACGGTGTTGTTATATTAAATTGAAAACAATATGCATGTTTATCAAACTACTCGTTTTTTTATATTGCGTCTAGGATCAACGCGCCTGCCGCGCAGTAATTTGTCAAAGATGAAATAACATTTGTTTACCTGTGACATGTGTATTGCATATATTTATAGCAATGAAATCGAAATGCATACGAAATCCCACAATCCGATTATTTTCGCATATTACAGAAAAACTTAATACATGCAGACGTATGCAGCAGTTCTTTGGATGACTACTACTTTTTGCCACGTGTAGATTGTCAGGGTTTTCGAGTTGTAGGTCCATCGGAGCTTTGATTGATATTGCAGGCATGTTTCGGGACCCAGATATTCAAAAACTTCAGTCCATTTTGACAACCAGGACATGCCTGTCAGTTCCTTTAATTATGAAAATTCTATCATAACTCTTCTATCATCTGAAATGCTAATTTCGAAAAAAATACCCTAGCAGCTGTAATTGTTCCACTTCGCCTTATCGTTATGTTCCTGATGGACATATTTTAACGTGGGATTTAAGCACTATTGAAGATAAAGAAGTTCGAAGATTCTTTAGAAAAGGGCCTAAATATCTCCCTCCTTCGAAAATAAACTAATAAGCGTGTTTTGACATTATGAAAGACTCGGCAACCAATTATTGTATAAATGGTGCAAACGAGAGAGTGCAGACAAGCTTGCTCTTACTACGTTTAAAGAATAAAATTAGTAAAATCACCAAAAAGAATTAATTTCTATAAAGATAATTATTATGAGTCACCTCCTAAACTCTCTGTAAACAGAATTAAGTCAAAACTGAAAATACCTGGTGAAAAATAAGTGTTTGCACCTGTCGACAAAGCTTCAAACAACGTTGCAATCATTTGAAAAAAAAAATCTTATATCGGTGTCCAACAACACAAATTGGCCAAGTCAAGGACAAATTGTGAGGAGAAAACACGCATCAAATAATATTACAAAGATACAAAAACGCTGAAAGTTCCACCCAAAGGTAACAACTTACCTAGTATGTATTGAATTCCCAAGCTTCACAACAATCCATACAAACATCGTTTTATTTCGGCTTCAAGTAATTGTTTACCAAATTTGTCCATACATTTAAACAGTGCCCCAACTTGTATAAAGTAGTTAGTAATAAAAAATATTGTGAAAAAAATATCGAAACTCTGGTTTAAATTACTTTGGGAGTGTACAAAAATCCATTGAAGTTTTAGATAAATTACAATCTATGAACAGACCTGTTTAATCTATTGACAGTTACAAGTACCATTTTTGTACACTTTATACAACCCTTCCGCATAATTTGATTAAATTTCACTTGGGACAACTTATAGAATGGTCTTTCAAAATTTCGGTTCTTCAGTTCAAAAGCATTTGGCCCAGTCCTTTAATTTCAGCTTCCGCTACATAGGCGATGTACTTTCTCTTAATACTCCAAATTTAATGAGTATTTACATCAGATCTATCCAAATGAGCTTGAAATTAAAGAAACAACTGAAACACCTACTTCAGCATCGTACCTAGATCTTTTATTGTATATTGAAGAAGATGGACGTTTGAAAACTTAGCTATATGACAAGCGTGATGATTTTAATTTCCCAATTGTGTACTTTCCCTTTCTTAGCAGCAATATACCTACCTCTCCAGCCTATGGAGTGTACATTTCACAGTTGATTCGTTAATGTAGAGCGTGTAGTTTGTACAGTGATTTTTTGAACAGAGCAAAAACACTGTCCCAAAAGATGCTTAGTCAGGGATTTGTTCAACCTATGTTAATTTCATCCCTCAAGAAATTCTATGGCCGTCACCATAACATCATTGAAAGATATGACGTGTCAGTAGCCCAAATGAAAGTGGAATATTTCAGCTAGATTCACGTCTTCCCGGATTTGACTACCGACTTGACATTTTCCCGGATTGAATCACTCACAGTGTGACGGGTGCTGTTAACAGAGCAGGACATGTTAACCCTTTCGGAGCACCTGATGTCACTCTCAGTTTCACTGGAGTTCACACTGTGAGTGACTTTGTTTTGAATGTTGTAATTTCTGTTTCTGTTCTTTGTATCTGTCTAACGTCATTGTTTTTGTGTCTAACGTCATTGTTTTCTGTGTTCTTGTTTTGGCCGTGTCTTTGGACATCGATTTTTGAAAATTTCACTCCTTTGTTCCTTCGGTATTCTACTGCCGTTGTTTCATTTACTGTAAGCAAGGAATCTTCTCCAATAATACTTACAACAACCATTGCCCGTGGACATTTGATGATATGATTAAGGCACCGAATCTCTGGCTAGACATTTATGTTCGTTCTGGCACCATTGTTTATTTATCGTCAGGTCATTGGAATCCCCATCGTTACTAATTGTGCACCTCTCATTGCAGATCATTTCTTGTTGCGTTACGAACGGGACTTCATGAAAAAAACTACAAATGAAACTGCACCAAACAGTGATACACTTATTTCAATTTATAATTATAACTGCAGGTACATTGATGATATCCTTACTTTTGACAATCCTCAGTTTTTAGATTATGTCGACATCATTTACCCGCAAGAACTAGAACTTAATAAAGCAAACAATAATTCTAAATACTGCCCTTTTCTGGATCTAAGTATAATCATTGACTCTGGTAAAATAAAAAGTAAAATATGATAAAAGGGATGAATTTCATTTCGGTATTACTAATTTCCCTTTTCTTGACCTTGTTGACGGCGACGTTCCCCTAGCCATGCTAGCTCAATCCTACGGGGTGTACATATCTCAACTTGGACGATTCTCTCGCTTTTGTTCTACCCTTGACTATTTTATTGAGCGTAACCTTACTCTTACATCCAAACGTTTACAACAAGGTTACAGATTTCATAAATCATTAAATAATTTTTATGAAAATTTACAGAATATATGAACATCTGAAATCTAAATATGACGTGACTCGCAAACAGCTTATTACAAAGGGCATTTCTCATCGTCGATTTTATGGATTTTTTTAAATGCCAGAAACTAATAAAAAAAAAAATCGGAAACACTGGGACGTAAATTACATTCTTTACGTATTAGGGGATATCGACGGGATATTCTATAAAAATCAGTTAAACTGGCTTTGGAATCCAGCGAACTGAAGATTTTACATATATAATGGCCTCTCACTGATACTGCCGATGTCTATTGAAATATATGACGATTCTTGACCAAACCCTTCTGGAAGTCTTGAGTTTAATTTGTCTTTCGTAGCGCGAGAGTGTTTTACCAGCAGACTAGGTTCCAGCTTAGCGGCGAGCACTTTTGACCCATCTTTCTAAATTACGTTTTGTCATATTCTTTTCTTTTTCTCCCATAAACCGGTTAACGCTACCGCTAGTGCCGGTACCAATCCGGCTATCCCGAGTTCCTATCATTATATACACCTGTCTCTTGTCTTTCATATGTGTTTTTCTAGTGCAGTTCGCATGTGAATTGTGGCATATGATGCAGTTTTCAGCCATTGTAGGTGTTTACTGTTATCCTTTGGTTGTAGATACCTTACCAACTTTTGAGGTCCATGAATTTAAAAACACTAAGGAACAGTTACTAAGAGAAATCACCAACCAATAAAAACATAATAGCAGCATTGTGGCACCGATAAAGTCCAAAAAACATCTCTAAAGTCCGCAACAAATTGCAGTTTAAGTCCAAAGGAAAATTTAAGTCTAACTCGAATAATTCAAGCCCTCTCCGTATCCGATTCTCTCCTTCTACGAGTTAATGGAGCGATCGTAGTGAGTGGAATATAACGACTGGATTTTTCGGGTTAATTTAAGCCCAGAAACATTCCGCTAAAATCAACAAAATAGCATCCGCTTAATTCCTAAAAAAACACCGCAAGTATACCTATTAAGCACATTATTCTTGAAAATAAGTAATAAGTGTACTGTTAGTGGCACTTAAAAATTTCAAATTTCCATTGGACAACAAGCAAGAACGCAAGAACGACAAATGTAATGTATCTATCGTGTTGCAGGAAATCTATTTATGAAACATCAGCAAACGAATACCAAAAAAAAGTGAGGAAAGGAAGAATTCCAACATAAAAAATCCACAATCACTGGACACTTCATATCCAGCACGAATTGAGACAGCATGACAAAGAAGAAACAAATTATCAGAAATGAATTAGAACGCCACAAAACTAAGCACTAGCAGTATGAACCCCTACATTACCTGAGATATCACCAGGTGCCCCGGAAGGCTAAGCGTATTCTACCCCATGCGTGGCACCTGTCATACTGCAAGTTAAAATTGTCAGTGTTTGTCAGTCCGATAATATACTCCGATCTACCCAAAGATATATAATCTCATATGTGAAATAAAAAAAAAACATTGAATTAGTCCCTGTACACTGCTCTCTGAATTACTTTTCAGAAAATGTGAATAGAGTGTGTTACCTAAAGACACAAAGTTATGTGATTGTTTGTGCGTGTTATGGGTGATCAGTGTAATCAAATAAATGAATATAAGAACTGATAATCAGTAAAGAATGGTTTTAAAAATACACGTTGTTTATTCTAGTCACTTAAATAGGGTTAAAAATTTTCGCATTTATTCTCATCACAAAGAAATATAACTATTTTAGTGCTCCTCAGAGCTTTTGGATTCGTAAACAAGAGGCTCTCAAGAGCCTGTATTGCTCACCTTAGTCATGGCTGACACAATAAGTCAACAATGTTCCCTGCTGACTACCATCTTGGATGCTATGCAGACATGCCAGACACATTTTATGAAGGGGACCAAGTAAGGACCATTGTGACTAAGTATGACTCCAATTGGCCATGTACTTCCAGAGGAGAAGATCTTTGAATATATTTCCCTATAGGGTCCAATGTTAAAAACATGTTCCCTCCTGGCGGCCATCTAGGATATGATGTGGACTTGCTGAACACATTTTTTAAAAGGGGCCACCTAAGGACCATTGTGACTGAGTTTGGTTCCAATTAGCCAAGTATTTTCAGAGAAGATTTTTGCAATATTGTCCAATTTGGGACAAAGTTCCCCGCTTGCGGCCATCTTGGATGACGTGCAGACTTGTCGGACAAAATTTTTAAAGGGGACCACCGAAGGACTATTGTGACCAAGTTTGGTTCCAATTGGCGCTGTGGTTTCAGAGAAGATCTTTGAATGCTTTCCCATAGGGTTCAATGTTAAACCACGTTCCCTGCTGGCGGTCATCTTGGATATGATACGGACTTGCCAGACATTTTTTTTAAAAGGGGCCTTCTAAGGACCATTGTGCCCAAGTTTGGTTCAAATTGGCCCAAGCTGTATCAGAGAAGAGAAGAAGATGTTTGAATGAAAAGTTTACGAAGGACAGACCACTGACACAGTGATGGCAAGAAGATCACCATGGCATAGCCATGCAGGACACTTACATTGAAGCTCAGATGCTATTTCAATATTTTTCTGGGAGAGACATTTGCATGGCGGGTAAGCAAGCTTTACATTGTGATACAATATACAACTATATACAATTATTATTAATTTGTGAAATAAGTATAGTTTATGATAGTGTTTTTGCAAAAAAAATCTAAAAGTTTGTACAAAAACACTTTTTTGCTCTTGATTATGTAACAAATAATTATTTTTAATAAAGTGATTACAGGGAATTTCTCTTAAACTTAAAAGAGAAAAGTAAACCAAAGAAGATTTGAACACAGAATTTAAAGGGAAATAACTCATAACCATATGGCATTGAAAATGTTTTTTGGTGAAAAAGAGTCAATAACTACAACACAGGCAGTTGGATTTTCTTCAAAATTTCAGAGTATGTAGATCTTGATATGCTGAGCATTTTTGCAATTTTTACTTCACCTCTATCTGTTACAGTTTTTGAAATAAAAAATAAAAAATGCACAAATTTTGAAAATTTTACGGAAAAAGGGCTGTAACTCTGAGACGGGTTTTCCGATTTTGTTCAAAATTGCAGGGCAGATAGATCTCGTCATTCTGAACAATTTTACTTCGTCAGATTTTTGATATCTGCAAAGGTTTTTGAGTTATTTGCCAAAAACAGCAATTTACCCCTATGTTCTATTTTTAGTAACAGCAGCCATGTTGTTTGGTCCTCGAACTAACCGAATCCATTTTTAAAATTAGGTACCCTGGTGATGACCCAGGCCAAGTTTGGATTAAATTGGCCCAGTGGTTTCAGAGGAGAAGATTTTTGAAAAAAAATGTTTACGACGGACGGACGGACGATGGACGCCAAGTGATGGCAAAAGCTCACCCTGGCATAGCCAGGTGAGCTAAAAAAGTAAATATTATTTGTTTTGAACTTACAAAGCAGGACCGGCGTTTTGTTTGAAACATTTGTCGTAAAGAACATTCAGGAGAAGTTAACTGTTCAAGAATTTAGATTTGAAAGAATTAGAATTTCTATTAAACTTTTCAGTTTATTGGGCTTATTTCAGTGCAATTAGAGTCATTATCATTATTTTTCTTTAAGAACAATATCAAACGTGCTTCATTTTGTGAAGACTGCCTTTCTTATGTTTCGCAAAAAAAAGTGCTTCCCCGTTTCCCGTTTCGTCTCCGGTTTTCTTCTGCCATTTTTGTCCTATATTTATACATTTAGATTTCATACATTTTCTAACTAGACAAAATAATTATAAAGTGTAAAAAAAAAATAAAATAAAAGAATAAGATTTTTTTCTTTATTCCTTTCAAAGCACTCTCATTACAAAAAAGAACTAAAACACAACAACTGTAAATCTATTGCTGGATTTAAAGGTAATCAGAAATACTCCCAAAAATATAATTTGATAGAAACAATTTCATATGGATATCATTAGAGAAAATAGTGTTTCACGGTTAATCCCTGCTCCCTATTTTGTTTTGTTATATTTAAACAACATGATTTAAAGTAATATGCAAAGTATGAACAAAGTTCCCCTGATAGAATAGTAGAATAATACCCCTGTAGGGTCATTTCCATGTAACATCCTTAAATTTTCAAATTTAGTTTTTGCGCTTAAATGAACAGTCACTCCGAAATTTTATTTTTATTTTCAAAAATCAAATAATTATGTTTAAACACAGAAAATCACACAAAATTCTACGTTAGTAAATAATAACTGCAGAAACCTTAAATATGACAACAGTCTTGAAAAAATATATTTAGTTTTCTGTTTAGGTCAATTCTACCAAAAGATACAGATTTGCATGTCATTCACTATNAAATTCCAATGTTTGACAAACCTTGGTTTATACGCATTGTAGATTTTTTGAAAACAACAATAACATCAGCATAAGGCGTTGAATGTGTATTTAATATGAAAAAAAGGGAATGGGGTTAATGTCAAGGGGACGACATCCCATCTCCAGGTTAAAACGACCCAAAACAAAGCATCTCGGGGTCACCGGTCTTCAACACACCATATAAGTTTCTTTGAAATCTGTTTTTAAGGGTGCACACTGTTAACGCTTTTTTGTGGCGTTTGTAAAATGGTCTATTTGTTTCACCATAGTCGTTTATGTTGTCTTTTGAAAAATTATGAAATAACCACTGTACAATTTTTTTCTAAGCTAAGAATTCTGTTGAAAGTCATCTCTGGCTGTTAGCAAGGTGTTAGTTATTTTGTTTATGGCTTTGTTGTTTCTTTTAACCCAAAAATAGTGTATATGTGTGAAATTAATTATAAAGTTGAATAATATTATGAAAAAAAGAAAGGAAATGGGTAAATGTCAAGGAGTCAACATCCCATCTCCAGGTTAAAACGATATTCAACATAGAAAGGAAATGGGTAAATGTCAAGGAGACAACATCCCTTTTCCAGGTTAAATGATATTCAACATAGAAAGGAAATGGATATATGTCAAGGAGACAAAATCCCATCTCCAGGTTAAAATGATATTCAACATAGAAAGGAAATGGGTATATGTCAAGGAGACAACATCCCAACTCCAGGTTAAAATGATATTCAACATAGAAAGGAAATGGGTAAATGTCAAGGAGACAACATCCCATTTCCAGGTTAAAATGATATTCTACATAGAAAGGAAATGGATATATGTCAAGGAGACAACATCCCATCTGCAGGTTAAAATGATATTCAACATAGAAAGGAAATGGGTATATGTCAAGGAGACAGCATCCCATCTCCAGGTTAAAATGATATTCAACATAGAAAGAAAATGGGTAAATGTCAAGGAGACAACATCCCATTTCCAGGTTAAAATGATATTCTACAAAGAAAGGAAATGGATATATGTCAAGGAGACAACATCCCATCTCCAGGTTAAAATGATATTCAACATAGAAAGGAAATGGGTAAATGTCAAGGAGACAACATCCCATTTCCAGGTTAAAATGATATTCTACATAGAAAGGAAATGGATATATGTCAAGGAGATAACATCCCATCTCCAGGTTAAATGATATTCAACATAGAAAGGAAATGGGTATAAGTCAAGGAGACAACATCCCATCTCCAGGTTAAAATGATATTCAACATAGAAAGGAAATGTTTAAATGTCAAGGAGACAACATCCCATTTCCAGGTTAAAATGATATTCAACATAGAAAGGAAATGGATATATGTCAAGGAGACAACATTCCATCTCCAGGTTAAAATGATATTCAATATAGAAAGGAAATGGATATATGTCAAGGAGACAACATTCCATCTCCAGGTTAAAATGATATTCAACATAGAAAGGAAAAGGGTAAATGTCAAGGAGACAACATCCCATCTCCAGGTTAAAACGATATTCAACATGGAAAGGAAATGGATATATGTCAAGGGGCCAACATCCCATCTCCAGGTTAAAATGATATTCAGCATAGAAAGGAAATGGGGTAAATGTCAAGGGGACAACATTCCATCTCCAGGTTAAAATGATATTCAACATAGAAAGGAAATGGATATATGTCAAGAAGACAAAATCCCATTTCCAGGTTAAATGATATTCAACATACATGTAGAAAGAAAATGGGTAAATGTCAAGGAGACAACATCCCATCTCCAGGTTAAAACGATTTTCAACATAGAAAGGAAATGGATATATGTCAAGAAGACAACATCCCATTTTCAGGTTAAAATGATGAAAGTGACAATAAAAGTCCGAAACGATCAAAGGAAGAGACCAGTAAGGAAAATCCGTATAACATTCGACTAAATCAGGGAAACACAATCCAACACAGAACATTTTTGGCAAGCCGTCATATTCCCGACTTGGAACGGGCATTTTATAAATAAAATGGTGGGTTAAACCAGGTTTAATGATGCATCAACCTCCCGCTTATATGACGACTAACTATAGCTTCTGTGTGCCCAGATTGTGTAAAATGTCAAAGCCATAATATTGTCAGGGGGCACTTCACTATTTCAATACGCCAATATTTGACAGACCACGAAAATAGTACTATAAAAAATAGTGCCTTATATAAATAATTTGTAGTGACTCCAGCCAATTGATACATGTTATAATCAGCAAGATCATAGAATATTTCCAGATGAACGACAGAGAGCAAAGAACAGTTAAAACATGATTAAGTTGCGTAACAAGCTAGAACGGATAGAATGAAATACGACCAAATACCGAAAATTCTCTGTTGCGACTATGTACAAAATCAATTCAATTATATTTTCTTATTTGACATATTTTTGAAATCCCGGAATTTAACATAAGAGTCAAAGGGAGGGCGAATAAGTGGTGTGCCTCCTGTCATAACCTATAGATTTTTTCTGACATAGGTAAAATGTTTTTGTCGTTCGATGTACAAGCCTAGTGTCATACAGGTAAAATGTAAAGTGTCATACAGGTAAAATGAATTGATATTCAACATAGAAAGGAAATGGGTATATGTCAAGGGGCCAACATCCCATTTCCAGGTTAAAACGATATTCAACATAGAAAGGAAATGGGTAAATGTCAAGGAGACAATATTCCATCTCCAGGTTAAAACGATATTCAACATCTCCATCAGTAAATATATACGCCATGNAAATATAAAGAAAGAAGCCAAAACTTAAACAAAACCGTCTTCAATAAAATTGGAAATAGGAATTGAATATTTATCAATCAAATCTGGATATCGTCCAATAAATTTCTTCAGAAAAACTATTAATCTGCATTTCTCGAAGCCTGATTTAAAAGTTTACGAATTAAACATCTGTGTCGTTTCAAAAAATCTTGATAGTGACTACATGCTCTAGCGTAACGGATTAATTGAGAAATATATACTCCATACGATGGGGAAGACGGAATGTTACTGTCGATGTGTGGAAAGTTTACAATATCAAAATTGAAATCGTCTCTTTTGTCATAAATTCGTGTGCTAAGGTTGCCACTGTCGTCAAACTCCAAAAGTAAATCTAAAAACGAAACAGAATGGTCAGTGTCTGTAGTCTCCTTTATTTCAAGTTCTGGGGGATATATTAATGGAATATAGTCGGCAAATTTACTATTATTAAGCGACAAGACATCATCAATATATCTGTATGAGTAATTAAAGGATCTAGCCTCTTTAATTTTATTTTGTTTGACCAAATTTTGCAAAAATTCTGTTTCGTAAGTGAACAAAAACAGGTCGGCTAAGAGAGGAGCACAATTCGTTCCCATTGGAATGCCGACTGTCTGTTGGAATATCTTGCCCCCGAACTGGACAAATATGTTGTCGATGAGAAATTCCAGCATGCTGATCACCTGTTCTTCAGTGTAGTATCTTGTATTAAAATTTGGTTGAATCTAATTTGCTTTAGTAGTTTCAAAGGAGAAAATATACTAGAGGCTCAGAGACTTAGCCTGTATCGCTCACCTGACAAAATGCTTCTATGACAAGAAATGAAGTTTTTTACCAATGGGGTCTAATGTTTAGCTATGTTCTCCATTAGCACCTTTGTTTTTTGTCTGATCCTATTGAAATAAGTAATTTTGGAGATGATTTTCTATGCATTCAGTTATGTTTGCTTGAAAAGTTTCAGAGAAGATGATGAAACAGACTCCAATGTTAAACTATGTTCAGTGCTGGCGGTCATGTTTTTTACCCGATCCAAACAAAATAAAAACAATAAGTCTCCACAAACTTCGTTTGGAAGACTTAATTAAAGAACCTTGGTGAGCAAGCTCACATACCCCACGCCCCCACATATCAAATAATCCTGCATTATCTAAAAAGATTATAAAAATCCAGTACTTGCACATCTCTTACCAATGCACAATCATTCTGTAGAATATCTTCAAAACTGTAGGAGGATTTATCCAAGCATATGGTGTACCCTATAAGCATTATCTCACCAAAAAATGACTACCCTATAAGCATTATCTCACCAAAAAATGACTAAGTTCAACAAATACATTTTTTATGAAAAATCAGCAAAAATCAAATTCAAGAGGTATGCACATCTTCAATACATGCACAATCAATCTGCAAAAGAAAACTTCTTACCTTAAAAACTGTAGGAGGAGTTATCTGGACAAATGATGTTCCCTATATGCATTATCTTGCCCAAAAATGACTAATTTCAACAATGCATATTTTTGTGAAAAATCAGCAAAAATGAAAATCCAAGTAGTATGCACATCTTTGATATATACACAATCAATCTGCAAAATAAAAGTTTCCTACCTTAGTTCAACAATGTGTAGTTTCCTGACAAATTCTCCAAAATCAAAATCCAAGTACAATGCACATCTTTGATATGTGCACAATCAACCTGCAAAATAAAAAATTTCCTATCTTAAAAACTGTAGGAGGAGTTATCTGGACAAATGATGTACCCTATATGCAATATAATGCATAAAAATGACAAAGTTCAACAATAAGTATTTTTCTGACAAATTCTCAAAAATCAAAATCCAAGTAGCATGCACATCTTTGATATGTGAACAATCAACCTACAAAATAAAAACTTCCTATCTTAATAACTGTAGGAGGAGTTATCCGGACAAATGATGTATCCTATATGCAATATAATATGCTAGAATGACAAAGTTCGACAATGTGTATTTTTCTGACAAATTCTCCAAAATCAAAATCCAAGTAGCATGCACATCTTTGATATGTGAACAATCAACCTGCAAAATAAAAACTTCCTATCTTAAAAACTGTAGGAGGAGTTATCCGGACAAATGATGTACCCACTTGATGACAGACGGACAGACGGACAGACGGACTGACGGACCAGTCAAAAACTATATACCCTCCGCAACTTCTTTGCATGGGGTATAATAAGCAATCTTGGTTAAGGACATTTAGTGCATCATTCCTATAAAGTTTGGTTGAATTTGCTTCACTGGTTTCAGAGAGGAAGATGAAAATGTGATTTTTCCCATAGTGTCCAGTCACTGTCCAATGTTAAACCTATGTTCCGTGCTGGCCATCATGTTTTTATCGGATCAGAACGAAATGAGCAATCTTTGTTGAGGACCTTTAGTACATCATTCCTGTAATTAGTTTGGTTGAATTTGCTTCAGTGGTTTCTGAGGAGAAGATGAAATTGTAATTTTTCACATTGGGTCCAATGTTAAACTATGTTCTGTGCTGGCAGCCATGTTTTTAATCGGATCGGAACGAAATGAGCAATCTTTGTTAAGGACCTTTAGTACAACATTCCTGTAAAGTTTGGTTGAATTTGCTTCAGTGGTTTCTGAGGAGAAGATGAAAATGTGATTTTCCCCATAGGGTCCAATGTTAAACCAATGTTCCGTGCTGGCAAGCATGTTTTTTATCAGTTCTGAAAGAAATGATCAATCTTTATGAAGGACCTTAAGTACATCATTCCTGTAAAGTTTGGTTGAATTTGCTTCAGTGGTTTCAGAGAGGAAGATGAAAATGTGATTTTTATCATAGGGTCCAATGTTAAACCTAAGTTCCGCACTGGCGGCCATGTTTTTTATTGGATCAGAACAAAATGAGCTATCTTTGTGGAGGACCTTTAGTACATCATTCCTGTAAAGTTTGGTTGAAATAGCTTTAGCAATTTCAAAGGAGAAGATGAAAATGTGATTTTCCCATAGGGTCCAAAGTTAAACAAGTTCCGTGCTGGCCGCCATGTTTTTTAACGGATCAGAACGAAATGAGCTATATTTGTGAAGGACCTTTAGTACATCATTCCTGTAAAGTTTGGTTGAATTTGCTTTGGCAGTTTAAAAGGAGAAGATGACTAGAGGCTCAGACACTGAGCCTGTATCACTCACCTGACAAAATGCTGAACAGCAGGATTTTTCGATGTTCTGTATGGTGGCCATGTTTTTTATAAGAATTTCCCATAGGGCCAAAATAAACTTTGTTCTAAGCTGGTGGCCATGTTTTTCATTGGATCAAAAACAAAACAAGCAATCTTTGTTAAGGACCTTCAGTTCATCATTCCTGTAAAGTTTGATTGACTTTGCTTCAGCGGTTTCAGAGGAGAAGAAGAAAATGTAAATTTTCCCATAGGGTCCAATGTTAAACCTTAGTTCTGCGCTGGGAGCCATGTTTTTTATTGGATGGAAACGAAATGAGCAATCTTAGTAAAGGACCTTCCATACATCATTCCTGTAAAGTTTGGTTGAATTTATTATAGTGGTTTCAGAGGAGGAGATGAAAATGTGAATTTCCCATAGGGCCAATCTTAAACTATGTTCGGTGCTGGCGGCCATGTTTTTTATCGGATCTGAAAGAAATGAGCAATCCTTGTAAAGGACCTTACATACATCATTCCTGTAAAGTTTGGTTGAATTTGCTTCAGTTGTTTCAGAGGAGAAGATGAACATGTGAATTTCCCATAGGGCCAATGTTAAACTTTCTTCTGTGTTGGCGGCCATGTTTTTTATCAGATCAGAATGAAATGAGCAATCTTTGTTCAAGACCTCTAGTACATCATTCCTGTAAAGTTCAGTTGAATTTGCTTCAGCGGTTTCAGAGGAGAAGAAGAAGGTGTGAATTTTTCCATACGGTCCAATGTAAAACCTATGTTCTGCGCTGGCAGTCATGTTTTTTATCGGATCGGAAAGAAATGAAATATGCTTGTAAAACACCTTCCATACATCATTCCTGTAAAGTTTGGTTGAATTTGCTTCAGCTGTTTCAGAGCAGAAGATGAAAATGTGATTTTCCCATAGGGTCCAATGTTAAACCATGTTCCATGCTGGCGGCCATGTTTTTTGTCGGATCGAAACGAAATGAGCAATCATTGTTAAGGACCTTTAGTACATCATTCCTGTAAAGTTTGGTTGAATTTGCTTCAGTGGTTTCAGAGCAGAAGATGAAATTGTGATTTTTCCCATAGGGTCCAATGTTAAACCTAAGTTCTGCGCTGGCGGCAATGTTTTTTGTCGGATCGGAACGAAATGAGCAATCTTTGTAAAGGACCTTCCATACATCATTCCTGTGAAGTTTGGTTGAATTTGCTTCAGTAGTTTCAGAGGAGAAGATGAAAATGTGAAAAGTTAACGGATGTACAACAGACGGACGAAGGACGCCAAGTGATGGCAATAGCTCACCCTGACCCTGTGGGTCAGGTGAGCTAAAAATGTGATTTTTCCCATAGTGTCCAATGTTAAACCTAAGTTCCACGCTGGCGGCCATGTTTTTTATCGGATCAGAACGAAATGAGCTATCTTTGTGAAGGACCTTCCATACATCATTCTTGTAAAGTTTGGTTGAATTTGTTTCAGTGGTTTCCGATGAGAAGATGAAAATGTGATTTTTCCCATAGGGTCCAATGTTAAATATTTCACGAAAGGATATGGAGTAAATGAACATGAGACCATAACACATATGTTAAACTGCAATAATTTTAATGAGCTGTATGGCCATTTCGGAAATTTATTCCTCATCAGCAGCACTAGAACCCAAACAAAGGAAATCCATAATTTGAAAACCTAAAAAGTGATTTTTCCCATTGGGTCCAATGTTAAACCTAAAGTTATGCATAGGCAGTCATGTTTTTTGTCAGATCCCAAAAAATTAGCAATTTCAGTAAAGATGAAAATTTTATTTTCACATAGGGTCCAATGTAAAAC